>JAXQQM020059498.1:0-45311 GCA_034641835.2 Pinus albicaulis
CTAGGGATGACCTAGATTGTCAAATTGTCATACAGTTAAAACAGTTTATCATGATGCCATTTCTTGGTAGTGCTTGAAAAGGCATTAGCTTTTAACTCTCGAAAGTTATGTTGAATAAAAAGGTTTACGGTGTCTATGGGGTTTGCTACAAAAAACTAAAGTCCCTATTTTCGGGCCAAAATATTAGGTCTCGTGATAAGCAATATTGGAAAAGTCTAAGATCCCGATTATCATTTCAACCAACTTTGGGATTCTAGGATCTAGCCCTCCTGAATCCGGAGAGGGATCTCTCCAATATGTACAAAGATGGATTTGTCTTTGAAGTTTGAGGTAATGATATTAGGCTAGTTATTAAGGCCAAGGGTTTGTTTGGTTTTTTGGATGGTCGAACATAGTTGCTGTCTGAGGCGGAAAGATCTATATGCAAATAGGTTCAAAAGTGAGAAGTTGCAAGAAAAGAGAGTAAGTTTTGGTGAAGATGAAAGATGATGGCAGGTTTTCAGTCCATTGGGCTATGGAGTCATAAGAGGATTTAATTGAAACAATCAGGTTCAAGAGTGGTCTATGGGGCAAGTCATCTATGCCTAAGTATCTCTTTAAATTTTGATTTATGGAATGGAGTGATACAATAAGAAAGTGAAATGACAGATGCAGAACAAAGAGCAGCCCAGGGTCTGGTAAGTACTTTGAAACTAGCCAGCCTTTGACCATGCACTTAATAAAAACATAGAAGCAACCTAGGATCTGGTAAGTACTTTGAAACTATCCAGCCTTTGATACACTTCTGATAGAAAGCATATAAAAACAAAAGGGCTTCCAAGATAACACAGAATGACCTAAGATCTGATAAGTACTTTGAAACTAGTCATCTTTTAACACATCCTAAGGGGAACAATCAAATATTTGAGCAAATAAGAAAGGGACTCAGGGCTAACCTTGATTTTCTCAGTTCATCTTCACACAAAATATATTGAAAGTAACATTTAAAAATAACATTCGGTACAGAAAACAAGGCAGGGAACGCCAACATCACAATACTTAAGCTGAATTAAATCATTTTCAAATAACACGGTTGAGGAAAACATTTAAATAAAGGTTTTTCAGCCAGAGAAGGGTACTGATATACAGCAGGTCCTAACCCTGTTTAAACTGTTCTTTATAGTGGAAAATGAAACAAATTGAAAACAGAAACAAAATACAAGTTATAGTGAGAATAACATCACCATCAGCATATAGGATCCCATAAATCAGCTTGTATTGATGCTTCAAACCAGTTACAATCTTCAGATCTAGTGTTTTAATCCATCTATCTTCACAACCTAACCTATCTGTTACAAGTAGAGCTCCAAGAGCCAGTGAAAACCTATCTACAATTAAGATTTTTCATCTCAATGACAATTTCAATGCTTCAGCAATTACATTAACAACCAATCCCTCACTCATCTTCTATTGAAGTATTTATAGAAGAATGAGGAGGTGAGATCTGATAAAAGATCTCCAAATCAATTAATACAGATATTAATGTCTTCTTAGCCTTCGAGGGGCTCAACGAGGAACTACATAGGTGTTCCACTGTATTGAATGATTTACACTCATGAATTTAGCTCGATGGGGGCTGCACTTGACCTTTGAGGCTCTGTGTATCAATAGGGTTGCTCTGCCGACCTTCTGTCATTAATTTCCTGGCAGAAATAACTCCTTTGGCTGTGTCGAGGCAAAATATCTGACTTTGATCAATAAATTTGACTCTTGATTGAATCCTTTGAGGCACAGGTGGTGCTGTAGTCGCTGGGAGGAATCAATTCACCTCCATTTGTGGCGGTGGAGGGTTTGTCTGATAAAACACTTTAGATTTTCCTTTAATCTACATTTTAGATCCGGGGGTTAGGCATTTGATAACTGTCTTAGCCTTAACCCCCACAAATCTGTCCACTAATCTGTGATCTGGCTTACTGTTGTCTTCAATCTCTAATACTCTTTTTTGGCATTCATTTTGACGGTTTTCTCTGTTGTGCAGGGCTGCGCAAGTAGGGAAAGGCATCAATGCCTGTGGAAACATTGAAGAGACGTGAAAACTAACTCTGTAAGTGATTTCCTTGGAGAAATCAAAACGTAGAGGATCGTCACCCTCCTGGTCTGAAATTTCCTTTTAAAACACAAACAAATGACCTTAACCCTGCAAAATACAAAAAACACGTAAAATATCCAGTTTATGGGTCAATCTGCTTTGGGGAATTTGCGGAGGAACGTGGGCCGTTGGATGGCATCATCCAACGGTCGAGATAAAATTTGGGCGGTCGTGGAAAAGGTTGAAGAAAGATTAAATCAGGACCGTCGATCTGCAGAAATCGACGATCGAGATCGGGCAACAGGAAGTCAGCGGGAAAATGTCTGACCGGGCGATGGAATCAGGAGGAAGAATAATAGCCATCGATCTGCAGAGATCGACGGTGGCGATTGAATCTTGGGCGCGTGATGGATGGGTTAACATGCGTGCATGTCCGTTAAAGGTCGAGCAAGTGAGGCGATCGGCAGCCGTCGGATGGGAAGTCCCAGATCAAATGGTGGGGGTGGATTCCGCTGCATGGTTATGGTGTGAAGTTTAACGCGCAAAATGAGGTGATAGCACGACAGTTTCGAAATAGTGGCGGGGACACGTGTCGGCCAGCGTATGGAATCACTGGCCGATGGGAGAAAACCACCGTGGCTCAGAAGGTGGTGCGAAATGGAAACCAGTGGTTTCTTGACAAACGACGCGGGAGAAGGGGGGGTCCACCTGGTGAGATGTGCTCATCTCCGTCAGATCTGGGGAGCAGATTGACGGTCCAGGTTGATCGCGAAATAAAACATGTGATTTTAATTATTCCCTATTAAACTTTATAAAATGGGTTTTTTCGGGTTTTCAAAGGGAAATGAACAGAGGAAAATGGTATTTTTCGGTTTAGCGCCTAAGGACTGAGCGGTCAGTCCTGGCGCTCGGGTATATGGAGGAAAACGACCCGGGGGCTTCGCTTGAAAGGGCTAAAACTCCAAAAACACATAAAATATGCCATTTATATGATTTCCAATGATTTTTTAGAGGAAAAAGGGTCCGATAAGTTAAAAAGTGAGTTTTTAACCTTGGGAAGTGGAATGTGTGAAGGGTTAAAGGGAAAACATATGTTTTTGTGGGGTTTTTATGAATAAAAGGAAAGCAGAGAATGAGGTAAGTTGGAAGAAAGGGAGGGGAAAAAAGGGGAATGCAGCAGTATTTGACTGTGGATTTTTATAGGATTTCAGAGGCTTCTGAAGTATGAATCAGCAGTATGGGATATGGACAGAGGGGAAAAGGCTGGATGCCTTTATAGAGACTTCAAGAGCCAACAATTTTGAGAGATGAAATTTTTTCCTTGGAGGCTCCCAAAAGTTCTTAGCCACCTTTTGGTATAGCAAAATATTATGGGTGGCTAACAGCGGGATTCAATTCAATCCTTAGATGGTGCTTAAATCTCGAAGAAGCTGAGGTTGTGCTGAATTATTTCCATAGTGGAGCTTGTGGTGGTAATTTATCTAGGCTTGATACAACCCAAAAAATCTTGCGTGCAGGATACTTTTGGCCTTCAATTTTCAAATATTGTGTGGAATCGGTCAAAAGGTGTCATTTGTGTTAGGTTTATACTTGAAAGATGCGAGCTCATCCAGCTCCACTCTTTCCTTTCATTACCGTCGGCCCCTTTACAAAGTGGGGTATTGATTATACTACTTGTAACCCACCTTCGGCCAAAGGTCACAAGTACAAAGTGGGTCGAGGCTATGCCTACTTTTGGGAATGATGGTGAGACAATAGATCTTTTCCTCTTCAACCAAGTCATTTCTCATTTTGGTATTCCCAAAGAGATTGTCACTAATCATGGCATTCACTTTCATAACAACATGATGGTTGAATTGGCTCTGAAATTAGGTTTCCGGTAGGAACATTAATCTCTGTATTATCCTCAAGCCAATGGGCAAGTGGAAGCCATAAAAAAATCCTTGAAGACAATTCTGCATTGGACAATTGATAAAGCTCGATCCAATTGGCACATTATGTCGTATCCTGTGCTTTGGTCATATCTGATGTTAGTCAAAACTGCAACTGGTTTTAATCCGTTTCAACTGGCTTATGGGTTGGAGTCTATATTTCCCATCAAATGTGAAATTCCTTCTCTTAAGTTAGATGTATAACTTCTTCCTGACACTTCTAGTCTCGAGGAAAGGCTCCTGCATCTAGAACATCTCGATGAGCAGCGTCGAGATGCCACCATGATGAACGAGGCATATAAGAAGCGAATAAAGATACATTACAATAAATCGGTTAAACCTAGAGTTTTTTCCGAAGGAGACCTTGTCTTGGTTTATGCCCAAGAGAAGGATGCCCTAGGAGCAGGAACGTTTAAGTCTATGTGGTATGGCCCCTTCATCGTTAAAAAGGTCCTCAAGAAAGGAGCTTATGCCTTGGTTGATTTTGACAGAAATGAGTTGTCGGAACCTAGAAATGGGCTCTATTTGAAAAAGTATAATGCCTAGGCTTTGGCCTGGCATCCTACTTTTTGTATATATTTGTGTTTTGTACATATCTGAGTTTCTGAATTTTTGGTGTGATTATGATGCATTTGATCTACTTTGACAAGTTGTGTTGGATGTCATGAGTCAATTTGGTTTCACCGATGGTGCTAGTAGACATACCCAGAACTTAGCTTCCGCGACTTGGGTACTTCATTATCCATCCGGTCAGTTGTTGGTTTCAAGAGGTGTCTGCATTGGTCCTGCTTCAAACAACGTATCAGAATATACTGAAGTAGTTTATCTACTCTCGGAAGAAATATCCTTGGGTATTGATTCGTTAGTAGTTTTATTGGACTCCCAGCTGGTGGTTTAGCAGTTGAACAACACATATCGGGTTCAAGATCCATTTTTGCACTGATTGTTTTTGAGGGTATGTTTGTTACAAATATAATTTCAATTTCTAACATTCATTCACATTCCTCGAGCTGACAATTGGATGGCAGACTTATTGGCTAATCAAGCAATTTACTGGCATATTCATCATTCAACATTTTAATCAATATATCAAATACATCATTCATTTTTGCATATATTTTGAGTCATCACATCATATAAATCGTTGTATATATATATATATAGTCAGAGTGTTCAAAAATATACAAAATCGAGACCCATCTGTCCTACAAAATTAAGGCTTACGCCTGATCATGTTCAGTATAAAAAATATATTACAGTCATCCGGTAAAATCTATATATCTAATCCTGTGGTCTCGCCCAACATTCGTGTTCCTATAGAACATGATAACAGTCACTGCATTGCAGAATAACCACACCTAGTCTCGTGGTACTCCAACTTCCCGTCTCTAGATAGCCTCTGGTAGGTACTCTACTGCAGACATAGGCACTTGGCGAGTCAAACTCTCCAAGTTTCTCTGGACGGCATGGAGAGTCCTACTAGGGTCTTCAACATCTGCCTCACCTCTATGGTGCTTATGCCTTCAGTATCCCTCAATTATAACTGGTCCCATATCTGTATCATGATCATCAATAATCTTGTAAGTCATTTGAGTTCAATCAAATTTTTTTTTTTTCATTATCATATTTTGAAAAAAAAATAAAAAAATTATATAATCAAAAATCAAAATTGCAATCTCACCAATTGTGCCTCATGCTACACCGGGTGGAAGGAATAGATTTGGATCACCACGAAAATCCATCCCAGCATAGGGATAATCTTCCACTGCAATAACTTGTTCCTCCCACCATTGGAAGAACTCGTCATCCCAAGTGGTTTGGGGAACTTCACTCCCCCCCCAATCTCTTCATCAGATCATCCCACCGTGCTATTCTTGGATCTCTGGGGCTGCTGATGGTCGATATGACTTTGGGCTGAAGCCCTAGAATCCTCTCAAAGAAGAATGTCAATAAAATGGTCCCATACCCAAAATGTTTAGTTTTTTCCTTCTGGATTGAAGTCAATTGTCTTTTCATGTTGCTCAGCAATGCTGTGCACCAATAAAAGAGGTGAATCCAACATTCCACTGCAATGCTCATTTGAACCCTCGATGCCTGATGTAGGGAAGTAGATCCTGCTACCCTGCCAATGGTGAAAAGGAGAATATTCATATACATTTATTTCAAATCTTTGATTTCAATCTGTGTACCTACTTTTTGAGACCCCTATACAGAATAGACTTGGACATAATCTTCCACAGTAAGCCCTCCCAAAGGATTTCCATGCAAATCCACTAGATCTCCTCTCCGAGAGAGTCCAGTGATGAAATATATTTCTTCCACCTCTATGCGTATAGGCATTTGATCTATCATGAAGCAGTCTTCTTCCAGCTCCTAGTGATCTACCAAAATTTGGAGTAACCGGACATTACTTTTCATATTTGGCATTTTAAAGAACTTGAGCAATCCACAATTTCAAAGGATATCGAGCAAATTTTGATCTTCCATCACTTCATTGTCGATGACAATATGTTCACGCTCCCTCAAACTAAATTGACATCCTGAGAAAATTCATCAAATCATTCATAGGTTCAATTTTTAAATTTTCGGTCTGTGCATATGTGGCTTTGTTTACACAGTCGCATATCATACGTAGGTTTGTCTAGACGAACCCGCGTATGTGCAGAGGGTTTCAACAAAACAAATGTTTTCTACGGTCAAAATTCTAAATATTTATCTTAAATTGGAACGAAATTAATGACAAAAATGAATTTAGAGCTTACCTGGCTAATTCGGCGCGATTTGATGGCTGGTTGCTCCAGTTTGAGAAAAGGAATTTTTGCTCCAAAAACTCCTCCACTTTTGCAAAGTAAAAATGACCCAAATATGAGGTAAATGGTGTATTTATACCCAGAATTTGAAATTTTTTGCAAAATTCCTTTATGCTTATTTTTTCAAATCTATCTAAGGTTGTATAACCATGTTGCTTGTAAGTGTTGGGCAAGGTATTTTTCAGGGAAATTTTACTAAAGTTGATATTTTTCCAGTTTTCTCGGATCCATGACCGCTGTCCTATCATGGCAGGTATATGATTTCAAACTGGCATATAGGTTAGGGAATCCACTTCCCGTTGCATTTTGCGTACTAGCTTCCATTCTGATCACTTTCCATAGGGTCAATCCCATCTTGTCATGAGTACTTAACCCATTTCACTCATTTATTTTTAACCATGACTTCGTGGTAGAACCTTCCTTTACATGAGCTTCCTAGTTAGTTCGTCGCTAGCATTTTTCGCCCATGCTGCAATTTATGTAGGCTCAGGAGTCCTATTTAGTCTCGCCATGACATATACATTGAAGCTTCATTCATCTTCTTCTTCGCTATCATTTTTTCTGGCCAATACCCTAGAGGCTCCCTATTGTTGTCAAGTTGTATTACTGCATTGCATATTGACTACTTGTTTATCTTGGCCTTCAGCCGGCTTCATTTAGACACAATGTTTAAGCCATTTTTTGACCATGAATTTCTATACAAGTTAACCATGCAATCACTTAGCTACCGTGACTTGACACCTTTTTACCATGGATGGAACATTCCTTTGAGTATCACTTACCAGTTTCCGCCACCTTGCATTGAGCATAGGATTGTTCCTATCCTAGGAAATAGTGCATCTGTTTCATGATACTTTTTCTATCCATTGTAGTCTAGCATTATTTTATTCCTTTTCAGGCTTTGAATATGAAAAAGACAAAAAAATAAATAAATATGTGAAAAAGAGCGGGAATGGGATATTACTTCATATTTTGATGGTAGCTACAGTGTCAGTTTTGTCGCCCTTGAACAAAGCACAAAAAACTATGTCTTTCCTTCATTTGGGATTGTTTTAGATTTGACTTAGGAGAATCCATAACCTTGTTACATGAGTCAGTTCTCCTCGGTTGGTTATCTCTTCCAATTAGATGGAGGGGTTTTCCATGCCTCCTACATGACAAACTTATAGAAAGTTATCATTTTCTGCCATAGTCAACATGAGTCGTGCTTTTGTTCAAGGGAAGTTAACCTGAGTAGGCCTTTCTGTAGTGTCTCTTGACTCATTTTTTAGTCGGCCTTCTCCACCTTGTTAGTATCTTGTCCTATCACATCAGGTTTTTGGTCCTATGCTCATGCTGGTTTGAGAAGGTATCCATTGACTTCTTGCCGGCGGGTTTGTCTCTTATTGACTACGACATATTGCTCTGAGAGAAAACCTAGAGTTGCACCCTGGCCCTATTTACATCATTGAAAGGTGACCTTGTGCTAAACATTTGATCATCATTATGGGTCTTTGACTGAGTGGTTTCCCTTGTGTTCAACATCAACTTACATTATCACACCTGGGATTCATGCAGTACCTTGATTTCCATTTGACCCTATCGGTGGATATCTCTCCCCTTTGTTAGCTTTCATTATTGGTTGGTTCAGAGGGTTTTTGCCGTGCGCTAGCTTCATCTTGTGCATGCTGGAAACGTACTTCGGGTTGGTTACCTCACTTTACTTTGTCTGATTCCTTCCAAATCTTGGCCTGTGGGTTACACTTGCATTGGAATGATGTGGTATGCCTTAATACCTTCCTTCCAATAGATCTTTTCCCATCGACTCCGAATCATTGCTCTTGGAATAATGACTAGAGTCCTTTTGTCAGTACCTTAGGGTTTGCAGTCATCAATGGTAGACTTTTCGCTATCAACAGTGAGGATACATGATTGCCTCTTGATTGATAGATTCTTTCAAGTGTTTGACCTCAAATCATTTATTCGAACTTGTTGGATTGTATTGGGGCACCTTGACACTCATTATCATTATCGATGGGTTGTTTCGCGTTTGTTAACGATATACATCAATGACCGGTAATCAAACGACTTCTCACATGATCGAATTCAACTCATTTATTCCCATCATGTAGAATTGTGACATAGTGATTGGTGAAGACCTCGGGTTAGCATCAACATGATTCGGTTCACTTAGACAAGTTCTTCATTTTTTTGCTAGTGACACCGTCCACCCTTATATGTTGCAGTTTCACCACCGCAACATCCTATATGTTGGCTCCCGAGTTGCGTGTAGTACCATTTGTTCCACCACTAATGATTTGGTACTTGGAGATTCAGTCGTGACTTTTGTGATCAGATATCTATTGCAGCATCATTGATCAATCTTCTATATGTGATACTTGGATGTGATTTTGATTTGTCCTTCCAGGCAGTGATCAGGTGATTCACTATGTACTTTACATTTTTAGCTATACTTGTATACATTTTGGATCTGATCTATACTTCATATGCGGACATGCTTTTCTTTCACTAAGCATGGGTATTCCTGCCTCAGACATGAGCTATCTCTTTGATTTATTTCACTAGTTTTTTGGCAGGCTGAAATCTAGTGAAGTCCTCTTTAGTCCTTGCAAGGTTCTTTCTATGCACATAATACATTTCGGCCATCATGTACCCCTTCTGACCTCATATATTAGGGGTAATATGTTATAGTTTCATTTATCACCTTCATGTCCTTGATGATTTACACTTTGGCCTTGGGCACCCTTTCCCCTAGACTTGAACATTTTCTCAAAAAACAGTATCTTAAAAGCCATACGTGACTCTGCCCAGAATTTTCTGCATATACACGTGTTTCCATTCATAGATATCTGCATATACCTTTTTAATTAATAAATAATATATATTTTCCCTATTATTGAGGCAGGTTTGATGGTTATTCCAGTAATTTAACCACCCCAGCCAGTGGCCTAACTGTTCTTAACTACAGAAAATAATTTGAGGGAGTATAAAAGCCCCTCAAAGGAATGGCCTAAGGGGGAGAGAAAGGATATAGATATTATACTCTTTGGGAGCCCTATTTAAGTCTGATATTCCTGTGCCTCCTACAATTCCCAGGTATACTCAAGAAACCCTTGTTTCCTTGAGATGTTCATCATCCTATATGACATCTGTTGTGCACACATCTTGGAAGAATTCTTGTGAGGCTAGGGTTGGACGGATCCAGAGGACGGTATGCTCGAAGGCTGTGGCAAGATTCAGGTGATCTCTCCACGTTTTGATTACTGCATGTGTCATTCATAATAAGAAGAGCCATCTTGTTCCCGATTTTTACGTGTTTATGGTTCTTTAGATATGCGTAATAATCATTAATTGAACATTTCATATTGTTTGTATGATATTATACATGGTTTTCAATGACATCTAGGAACTATATATGTTGTACAACTAGGTTTTTATGTTTGTTCTTTGTGGATTTACAGGTTTCAGAGCACAAAGTGTTGCAGGGGGTTTGCACCCCACGGGATCTACATCAACCGAGGGACTTTTGGGTAAGTTCTGCAACTAGTAGTATCTAGTTTTCAGTATAAAATTTGGTTAAGTGAGTCCTTCTTGAATGGAATGCCCCTGATCTGTGAAGGTTGTCAACCCAAGACCTTTAGGGTATTATTTCCCGAAACACCAAGCCAAGTAAAACTAAGTTGTTTTGATTAGGTATGGGGAGTATATGAGTGCACAATTAAAAGAAATTTTTAGAGCCTTAGTTTTCATCTATGGTGTTACTTTTCTACCAGCAGGCATGTACAGTAACCTGACAGATTCACTTCAAGAACACAAACATTGCTCCGCTATCGATGAGCCTGGAAAGTACCCCGAAGGATTTCCTTGCTTCACCTCTCTGTGTAGGAATCCTTTCTATTCTTTCGACCTTTTTTATTTTGTTCATCTTTTTCATTTTTTCCAGAGAACTGTGCATAGAAACTTATTTATTTCATGGGGCAGAACAGGGATCTTGACTTATTGAGAGAAGAATAGGTTGTTCCTTCAGATAAGGATGTTTATATACACCTCTGACATACTTGTTATGGTTTTCCTCCCATCCTTGCTCTACTCAACTATATTGAAAATGTTTAACCGAAAAAATAAAATCGATTAGTGTAGGCGGTACTACTTAAAATTCAAACATTGCGATTTCACTACGATTTTCTCCAATAAGGAACATGTTTTCCATAATAGTATCATTGAATAAAATAATTCAAGATTTACACGAAGAGAAGGAATAGACATAAAACCAAGCGTTGATAGTAGCACAACTTCCTCTTGGATTTCACCATGCTTTCTTCAGAAGCCAAACGTGGTCTCATGTGAAAGCTAACCTATAACTAAAAGAAAAAAAAATGATAGGAAAGAGCGGAGCAGAAAGAAAATAAAAGTAAAGAAAAACAACACAAACAACTAACAAAAAAACTACTCCTACTCCTAACCTAAACAAAGGATAGGCCCAACTCACGTGAAGTAATACTTACAATGCAGCCACTAGTGCATTAGCTGGCCTATGTAGGTGAGGTAATGCAAGTCACGAAAGATATTCGAGAATAATCATAAACAAGAAAGATAAGACAACACAAACCAATATGTTCAAAGTTTGAAAGTATGCGCAGAAAAGAAAGAAAGAAAGTGCATTAAAAGAATTATGTGGATGCATTATGGTGTTTGAACACACTACAAGCCAAATACATGCAGGAAAAAACCTTCGAACTATGAAGACTAGCGAACATGAATAAAGAATAAATTTTTCATTTTGAAATAGTTCTTGCCACGTACGACTCCTCCAATGACTGATCGATAGGATCATGTAATGTAGATGGAGGATGCAAAAATTGTAAGAAATATTGATTTTCAAAAGGTGCGATAGAGTGATGAGGAGCCTCGAAAGATTGAACATTATTATGATCAGAAGTGGAACTAACCTTAAGACTGCGAGAACCAAACATAACCATCAGCTCAAGATGAAGTTCCTCGACAACTTGGGGAAGTTCCAACTCATCAGATGGTAGATCGTCAAAAATTGGTGGCTTAGAAATATCAACAGCGGAAAAATTAGAATTGTGAACAAATGAATCAATGAACATTTCATGAAAACCATAATCAGAAACTTCAAGATCATAAATAGGGGAATCCTCATGATCTGATGAATCATAAAGAGGGGAAGAAGAAAAACAAAAAAATTCACCCTCTATATTTTTAGAAAGATGAGATGAGAGATTGAGAATATAAAGAGTAGAAGATTCATCCTCTCTACATTTGGATGAAAAAATAACATCCCATGTTTTTTGTGAATGATCGGAAGTAGTAACATCATCAGAAACTAAATTTTCATAAGATTCGATAGAATGAGATAATAATGGAAAATGTCAGAATGATACGAGAGAGGTGCAGAAGGAAGAAATTCATCCTTCAACACAAATTCTTGTTCAACTATGGGCTCCCACACATAATCATCGTGAATGATATCACAAGTTAGATTCTCAACACCAACTCCATCCAACACTTGATCCTCATGAACTTCAAAAGAGATATTTTAAATAGGAGAACACAAAAACACACAACTCGGAGGATCAATGGGACCAAAGGATGGAGGATGAGGAGATAAAACTTCATCGTAACCATCAGACTCATTGTCCAAACCTGCACTAAAATTCTAAGTATGTGGGGTGGGAGAAGATGGTGATATATCAACGGATGAATTATCAATCTCTCCCACCTAAACCTGTGGAACTAGAGTTGTTTTATGAGAAGGGAATGGAGGGTCACTTGGAACAGAAACCTTGGCCGTCACAGATTTAGAAGCTCTAACACCAAGGTATGTTGGGACTGGTTCAAAATATTCAAGCTTGTGCAGATTTTATGAAACATGAAAAAGATATTGAAATCTCTCTAACAAGAAATTCCAATCAACTTCATCTTTAGGAAATTCATAAAATATGCATGAAACAATTGTGAAAATAATGAAGTAATTCATAAAGTGATTTTCTCAATTCCAAAATTTTCTTGCATGGATGTTTATGATCATACATATCAAAAGCATGAAAATTTTTTGTGACAAAATGCTTGAAAGAGTGTATGGAGGCATCAGACAATGTGTGACACCATTCCCTCACGCACCCTTCGAATGTGAGAATGAACAACCTACAACCAACATCCTCGCAGTGGATGTTTTTTTTCTGTGTAGAATTCAAGAAAATGAGCAGTATGCTCAAATAAGGTTGTTTCACCCTCGCCATTTAATTTGAGAGTTGACAAGTCATCAATGATACTCGTCAACACTTGTAGTTTTTCATTTCTGGTAAAACATGTCAGGGTTATGATTATGGAAGAAGTCCTTATATCAGTGTGGAAATTCAAAATAGACTTCAAGGGCTTAGCTTGTCATTTGGCCCTCCTTCTAGTTCTAGAAATGTTGACAGTGATGGACCCACCAACATTCAAGGGATATCCTCGATATGAAGTCCCAACTAGGCCTCACACCGTTTGGAGTAGGAGACCTAGCAGTGGGGTATTAATGATCAACATTGGTTTAAAAAACACATAGAGTGGTGCACAATGTCTTTGGTGAGAAGAAGTGTATGACCCTGCGAAGAGTCAAGTGTGATGCATGAAAATTCCAACACACGAAGGGGAAAGGAAGTGAACCCCTTGGAAGCTTGTAATAGTACGCATCTTAGAAGGAACATACAAGAAAAATGAAATCACATGAAATAACATGCAGAATAGTCCACAAGTTAAGGTGACAGATCAATACATCAACATGTATTCAACAAGGTTCATACAAATTAAAACGAAATAGTTCATAAGCATATCTGTAAGTTAAATAACATATATTGAAAATACATCAAGAATAATCCTACTATATCCGCAACATATGCATGAAATCGTGTCTACTATAAGTTTTATTAAAAGTGATACTTACAATCATACATACACCATTGGAAAAGAACTTGCCCCAATAGTGGAACGTGAAGTCTACAAAACCTGATCCTCCAAAGAAGTATACTCCCTCTACGCTATGATGAAGCCAAGGCTCTCACAAAACTCTCAAGCTCTTCCTAAGACTAAGCCTAGCCAAAATATTGGATCCCAAAATCCCCTTACATGAGTTATGAGGATATATTTATAACAAAGGGGGGTGACTCTTCACATGCCCCTTTGTGACTCTTGGAATCCCCTCATGACTCTTCAACTTCTTTACAAAATGAATCATTACATTACATTATGATTCTTCACATTCCAAAATGGAAACTTGGAATTTCACTTTTACAAATAATTACAAACAATATTACATTTTCCACTCATACCCATATGAGACAAAATAGGGTAGAGAAAACTTAACATCCTAACAATACAAAACACTATGATGCTTGAGTTTTGGTGAAATATAGCTCAAAAAATTCTACTTGATGCTTCTCGGTCACATATTTATGCCAAGCTCATTATTGTGTGATGGTGTATGGCTGTAAGAAGATTCTAGCCTCCATAGCATTTGGTTACAATGATTTGGAGAAAAATGTCAATTTATCTCTCAAGCAGATGCAACATTGTTCTGATCTAGACCGAACCAATGATGTAGTTCTGCATGTTCTGTCTATTCAACTCCAAGCCCTCTTGAGTGGCGATCTATTTCATTTTATCCAAATAATATTTTATCTCCTGCTTGAATTGATGTTTGAGTATAAGCTTCAGTGAGTGAGTTGACTTATGGGATCTTGTGGCTTCTCACCATGAAATCCAAATTATTATATATCTATACATATAAGCCCTTAATACTTCCAATGAAAGAGGCGAGTTGCTTGTTGTTCTGGATCAACATTCGAAGTATTTATTTCTCTAGGTCTGCATGCACTTCATTTTCTTTACAAAGGTAAGCACTACCGCTTTGTATCACATTTTCCATTCTTGTACGATAGTGATGGCAGTCATAAAAGTCTTGAAAAATCCTTTTTTTGTTGTTTCAAGCTATGCAAGTAGAAAACTACCTTATGTATGGTAATGATCTCCCCATAGAGGTCCCGCATGGTCTCTCCAAGTGTTGGCACTTTAGAAAGTATCGCTGCTCTCATTTCCTCCAAGTAGACTTGTGTGGAAGCTACATTATTTGTTGCTATGCAGAGATGTTCTATCTCTTGTCCGGCAGGCTATAAATTCGGTACCAATTTCTTATTCTCGGTCGTCAAATATTGAGTGTTTGATCTTGTTTCACTTGCGAAGTCCAAGTTGGCTTCAACAATAGCATTTGGATTCCTACTGGTATCTGCCACTATCTCCCTCCCTCTAATGAATGAAGGTGATGCACGATCATCCAGAAAATTATTTCTCTGTACTTGTACAATCCTCTTCTAGAGTTCATCATATAATAGATTGTACACATCCATTACCAGATCATCGTGAAGATGCACTATGTCCCCTTCCTCGCTCGGCTCTAACTCTGCTGCTAGAGGCGGTGTATTCTGAATGGTGACTTGTGGTGCGCTAGGAATTATGTCCAAATCTTCATCCTGTGGCTCTGGTTCCATCTCCATATCTGCAACTTCAATAAAATATTCAATCTGTTGAGCAAGATCTTGATCCTGCATTTTTTTCTCTCTCTATATCTGCTTCTGGCTGGTTTTGTTCTTGCTCTTCAACATGTATTGGTGACATTTCTTAAGCTATGGAACCTTTACTGCCTTCTTCTACCTACTTCTAATTCTCCTCCTGTTCTTTCCACCTTTTCTCTTGTTCTTCCCTCAGTTTTTGTTCTATATTATTTTCTCTTAATTATGCTTCCTAAAAGATATTATTTTCTCTATTTCTCCACACTTCTCTCTGTTTCCTCTGCTTCCTCTTTGCTTGTACTGCCAAAGCTAATTTTTTGAGAATGGGATATGATTTAATCTTCCAAATTTATTCTTCCTCTATTTTTTCAGCAACCTTTTTGTTTCCCTTGTCTTGTATAGGGCTATTGTCTTCTATTGCTTTTTCTTCTGGATTTATTTTCGTCTATGGAGTGGCCTATGAAGTCCCAACTATACTGATCGACTCACAGTGTCTGGAATAATTGTAGCAATTCTTCCATGGATCCTCCTTCGGCCTATGAAATTCCTCGTTGACCCAATTGTAGTAGATTCTCACATAATGGTCCTTCCAAATTCCCCTCAGATCATACAAATTGAAGCCTTTTGTCCTTTACTCAAACTTCCCTATGGATTTTTCTTTGGTATCTGCAACCTTGAGATTATTAATCTTGTATAATATGATTTGAAAAGGAAGAGTGGGACATGGTGCTTTATTCTTAATTTGTCGTGTTGATGGCAACCATGTCATGAGATGATATGACACTTCTTGCATGACAAGCTTTCCAGTGGCATAACTTGGAAAAATACGTGGAAACTTGTGTGTGTTGAACACTCGAATAAGTGTGCCATATGGCAAGGCAAACCAATATGCGATATCTGATATTGCCTCCTGTTAGCCACCTATAAAATTTGTTATATCGAAAGGTGGCTAAATCATTTTTTGAGTCTTCAAGAAACAATTTTTATTGCTAAAAATGTTATCTCTTGAAGACTCATGAAGACATCATGCCCTTTGTTTAACCTTCACTACTGTTTCCCTTTCAAAATGTTGAAATTCTGTTTTTTTCCATGAAGAAAAGACTGTTGCAAAACTCCACTTTCCACTTCCCTCCACTCAAAACTAACCTTCATTTTTCCCCATCAAATTCCTCTATTTTTCATTTATTTCCCCTTTTCCCCTTGATGAAAATCCTTTTACAAGGTTTAAAACTCATTTTTTAAACTTTGTCGAACCCCCCAAATCCATCTAAAAATCTTGAAAATTTCATAAAAAATAAGTGTTTTGACTATAGGCTTAAGCCCCTTTGGTATAAGTCCTAAACAACTTCCCCACATACACCCTGGCGCTAGAACCAAGTGCTAAACCCTTTCGGCACTTATCACATCGGAGCAATCGACCAGTGCAAGTCTATTTTATTTTGTTAAGCCTCCGATGTGATTAGCAATTTGTATATAAGTCCACGAACCCATTTCCGCTTCATATAACCTCAAGCCCGCAATCGAGCCCTAAAATTTGTGAATAAACCCATCTCTGATGCAAATTTCCTTTGTAAAACATAAAAACCCCTTTTTCCTATGTTTTACATTAAACCCGTCAGTGCAGTGTTATTAAATGATAAAAACCGTTGATCTTTTCCTGATCGACGATCCGCACGATCTCGCATCAGAGATTTGTTAAATGGGTAGATTGAAAGACCCGCACCAAAGTTCCGATGCGATTGGCCCTTATATATATAAGCCCTGGGCCTTTGCTCTCCATATAAACCAGCGGCCCCGCAGTCGAGTGCCAATTCATATATATAACACGCCCGAAACGATAAACACCTTTGTATTTTATAAATTTTGATTTTTTATATTATAATGTGGTCCCGCTCATTCATTGGTCGGAGCCCTTTTCCGCCGTTGATCTTGGGCCAATCCGATGGGCAGCACTGTATCGCATCGGAGTTTTCCATTGGCGCATTGTAAGATTTTATTGCTCATCCTCCGATTGGTCACTCCCCAATTCGTTCTCCACCGTCGATATGATCTGCAGATCGACGGTCCAAAGCCAATAGCATTGGCGCCATTCAATTCCCCCCCCCCCCACCGATCGCAAAGCCCCGATTGCATCTGGACCGTCCACTTGTCAAGATCCGATGGCCTAGATCAATCCTCCCAACTTTGGTTAAATTCATGTGCCCTACATCATAATGTTTTACGGCCAAATCTCGTCCATTGATCTCTGCAGATCAATGAACCATATTAACCCTTTCTCTACCTTTGTATTATTTCATTCAACCCACTGATCTCATCTAAGCTGTTGATCTATTCCATTTGACGACTTATATTAACCCCAATAGGGCCGACTCCTGTGGGTCCTGCCTTCCTCAAGATTTGATCTCCGTCATTCGCATTTCGATCCAATGGCTTAGATTAAAACCACTCATGCTCTGCCCCACCTGTTATCACTCATGCACTTATCTGTTATCGTGCTCTTTCCACAGCCGTAAGATCTAAGACCCCAGATCTAATGGTAGACATGCATTTTCACTTAATTTTATGCTCGACTATTAATTCCTAAAAAATACGCGATGTAGCCAGTTTTTAAAAGACACGTGGTGGCCTCTAATGCATATCGTGTTAAAAAATGTGAAACCGCCTTTCTCCCATTTTGCTACGCTAAACCCGTGGTTTCTCCTCCCGAAACCGCTTTCCCCATTTGTATTGTGTTTTCATCGTGCTTGCTCATCGCCGTTGATCTCTGCAGATCAACGACTCAGATTTAATTTGGCCATTATACTATCACCCTCTGCCTTCACCAAAGGTCTTCTTAGATCAATCTTAACCGTTGATCTCCGGGGCCAAAACTGATCCAACGACCCAAGATCATTCTGAAAGCCCCAATTTTATTCCTTTCCTTTTTCATTGCTGATTAAGGTTTTAAACCCGTTTCTTCACATTTTTCATCTGTATTATTATAATGTGACTCCGTCGCATTGTATTATTACATTTTCTCCCAACCATTGATCTCTGCTTGATCAACGACCCAAAATTAATCTCTCCACCATTTTCTCCTATCCCCAGCCTCCAAAGCAGTTTTACCCAATAACGCAGGATTTTATAACATTTTTTGTATTTTGCAGGTTTTAATGGTTTTTCCATTATATAAAAGAAAAATTGAAGCCGAGGATGACGATCCTCCAGGCTTTCATTCATTGAAGAAGATCGTTCTGCGAGGTTCTATACCACGTTTTGTCGATACATCATGAGTATTGATGCCATATGAACCCCGTATCACCTACACATCAACAAGACACAACAATGCATAATTGAAATAAAGTGTATCAATGTCGAAGACCCAAACACATCAAAGATGAAGAATTAAACATTGATTATACAGTTTGGAGTGGATTACGGCTAAGATCCATAAAAAAAAGCCTAATCCACTAAAATTAAACACAGTTAAAGGAAAATCAAGAACATTTATCAAATAGAGGATGCCTCCACTACCACCTCAGAGGCTAAATGATTCCTCTAAGCTACCAAAGCCACCTGTAGCCTCAAAGCATTCAAAAGAGGCCGATTAATGACCCGAACACAGGATATTTACCTCACAACAACGGAATAGTTATTTCAAATCAAAGAAGCTAATATAAACTATCAGCAGAGTTATTACAGAGATGAGACATAGCCTTAAAGTCAACAAAACCTCCCACTGAGCTTACTTCTTAAATGTAGAACAATTAATAAAGGGGAAATATCTATAAAATTCTGCATCGAGCCCCTCAAAGGCCGAGAAGTATTAATTTGTATTAATTGAACCCTTAGATATTTTCTCTTTCGACCTCCTCATCCTTCTATAAAATCTTATTGAGGAGCTCATTGTAAATGTTGGTTGCAGAAATTTGAAATATACTTCTGCTCGAAACTTCTACTTGTAAATAGTGTTCAAAGGCTCTTGAAGCTCTGTTTGTGATTAGATAAGTTAGGCTGAGAAGTGAAGATGATTGCTGAAATGAAACATTGGACTCGAAGATGTAACTGGTTTGACTTCAATATACAAGTTGTTTCTTGGGATCTTGGTCTATATCACTGGTGAAGAGCTTCTTTCTTTGTTATTGTTTTTTCCTTTCATGTATGCCATATTTTCCATTATTCTCTGATAAAGAACAACAAGCATAGAGTTAGGACTTATTGTTTACAGTACCCTTCTCTGACTGATAATGTTTATCTCAATGTTTTCCTCTAATTCGTTTATTTAAGAATGATTCAATACAATTTAAGTGGTTAGGAATGTTGGTGTTCCCTCGTCCTACTGTTTACTTTAAAAATTGTTTTTGAATGTTATTTTCTTTATTTTCTTATTAAATCTAGACTATAAAAGTGATGGTGTGCCCTATTTTCTAGCTTCTATTCTCCAAAGGTAATTATGAAAGTTTCCCTAAGTGTTTGCTGAAAGCAGACTAGATTTAAAAGTATCTTATCTGATCTTAAGTTGCATTTTGTTTCTTTTATGTGTTTTCATCCCTTCTAAAGGTGATTATGTGGATTACTGGATTGTTTTGTCTCTTGAGTTATCTTTAATACGAGCTTTTCCAAAGAGGTTTGTGGTGAGCCCTGCCATTTCGTTGGTTTTAAATAGTTGCTCAAAGGCTTTTTCTTGTTTGGACTGACTATAAATTCTTGTTGAAATTATTATCAGTTTCCACCCCTCCAACACTTTTATTTTCCATTCCATAATTTAATCTCAATGATCTTGTGATATAGATGAATTTCCCCTTGGATCACTCTTGAATTGTTGCACAATTAAAAGACAGATTATGACTCCATAGCCCAATGGACTAAAAACCAGTGTTATATCTATCTAATCAGCCAAAGCTTGTTCTGATTGCTTGCAACTTCACACCTTTGAAATTGTTTCCATTTAGAACTTTCCACTCAACTAATAATCATGCTCAACCATCCAAAACAAACAAAAACCCTCTGTCTTCATAACTAGCCTAATATCATACCCAAAAAGCCTTAAAGATAAATCAATCTTTGCACTTTATTGGAGAGACCCTCTCCGGATTCAGGAGGGCTAGATCCTAGAATCCCAAAGTGGTTGAAATAGTGTTCTCCCTGCAATTTGACTTTTCCAGTATTGCAAATTACAGGGAGCTAACATCTTCTGGCGACTCCACTGGGGACTTTCTGAGTAAATGACAGTCTAAGTACATCTTAGTACTCAGGAAAATCCTAAATTCAAGAACATTTTGTAGTGAGTAAAAGCAACCCTCTTCAAGCACTACCAAGCAAACGGTAATCATGATGAAACTTGTTTGAATTAGTGACAAACTAGGCAAACCCTAGGATTATCATAAGGGCTTATCTAACCTTGAAGGATCAGCTAGCTTAGCCATAAGAGTAGACTGTCTTTGTCTCATAACTGTAGCTAAGTTTTGAAGCAGATTTAGGATACTCTTAGAACCCATAGGACTGAAAAATAACTCAGAAAAACCCAAAAATATTTCAGATTGGTATTCAATAAACATGGTGGTGGACCATAAAACCTTTTACCTCCAAAAGAGCTAAAAAATTCCACTTGGCGACTCCACAATCCAAAACAGACCTTAAGACTCCATTGGGAAGAACCATTATCATCATAATATCATTTGAACTTAGTAAGATGATTTTAGGATTAAAGTTTTCTTGTTTTAAAGATCAGTTAACCTCTTAAATATTGCCATATCTGGTTGAAATTTTCTTATTTAGTTGGGTCTGAAAAACACAACATAGTGGCTCCTAGAAAGATTCATACTAGAGCCTACCCTGACCCTAACCCACCTGAGATAGTTGATAACCCTGAAAGTATTCTTAGGAAGTCTCCTAATATTAAATCTTCAACTGTTTTCAGATCACCCTTGAGAGCTAATTTAGTTCCTGAAAACCTTGCAGCTCTACAACAATCACAAGTAGACTTAAGAAATCCATTTAGAACTAGGTCTCTTGATGATTTAGATCAGCTATATTCTGAGTCTTCACTTTCATTCCCGGAAACAATTGAAAATCCTGGTAGTAGAGAAACAACACCACTTGATTTACATTTCCTTCATAATTTAGGTGTTTCTCACCCAAGATCAGCTCAGCCATCTATTCCTGGTCCTTCCTCATCTGTTCATCCTACATCCACTATCCAAACCACTCCAATCCAACCCACTTTCCCTCTTGTTAATCCACCTCTTGTAAATCCACCCCCACCACATATCATGGCAGCATGGTATGCTCCCTTAGTCCTTCCTGTACCCTTGGTCAATCTTCTATATGACTATCAGTCCAAAATACCATTGTATGATGCCAGTAATGCCACTACTGCATCTCAACATAGATGGATTCTCACTACAAAAGACTATTTCACCAAGTGGATAGAATCCATCCCTTATAGGAAAGTCAATGACTCAGTCACCATAAAATTCATTGAGACCCATATTCTCTCTCGATTTGACTATCCTAGGAAGATCATCACTGATAATGAATCTGCATTTGGATCAAAGAATATGGTTGAATTCTGTCACAAATATCAGATTACATTGGGCCACTCTACTGCTTATTACCCTCAAGGTAATGGGTTAGCAGAATCCTCAAACAAGAGTTTGGTGAACATAATCAAGAAGCTATTGGAGGACAGCAAGAAGTCTTGGCACACAAAGCTTGTTCATGCACTTTGGGCTGACAGATTGACATTGAAGAAATCTATTGGTGTGTCACCCTACCATCTTGTGTATGGTATAGATGCAATTTTTCCTACCATCCTTGGTGTGCCAGGTATGAAGTTGATTCAAGAGTTTCAAACTGAAGATGATGACATGATCAGAAGAATAAATCTAACCATTCACCTTCAACAAACCAGAGAGGAGGTTTATAACAAAGCATTACAAAATCAGGACAACATCAAAAAGATTTTTGACATAAGAACAAAGGCCAACAATTTCAATGTTGGGGACAAAGTTTTAAAGTGGGACTCAAGGAGAGAAGACAAGGGCAAGCATGGGAAATTTTAAAACTTATGGCTTGGCCCTTATCTCATTCATTCTGCCGCTGATAAAAATGACTATTTCTTACAGAAGTTGAATGGAGCTGAACTGTTCGGAGGTCCTGTAAATGGCAGGATGCTCAAACATTACTTCTCTTGATCCATGCCATGTTTTGAAGCCTTTTTATCTTTTTCCATTATAAATATTTCATCCATCATTGCATTCAAAGTTAGAAAAATAAAAAATACAAAAACAATAGAAGAAATAAAAGAGGGCAGATTGTAAAAACAATAAAGGTACAACCCCATACCAAAAAAGAGAAATAAATTTTGAAAGTGTGCAAGCTTAAATTCCACTCCTGAAAAACACACTTCTAGTTAGTCATACAACCTAATCATGACTAATTAGTTTTAAATTGACTGCTGATAGGTTAGTGAATTCGATTTTCCAAATAGCTTAATCTTGGCTTATCAGTTAGATAGATTAGGTTAGAAATTAAAGGTTCAAACAAGCTCAAAATACGAACCTAAGTATCCAAGAGGAGAATGACTCAAATCTATTTATTTCTTAAGTAAAAAATAGAGGTAAAACTGGTTCTAATCAGCTCAAAATATGAACCAGATAGCAAGCAAAAACATCTCGAATAAATTCAAAAAACAGAGCTCTAGAAAAGAAAAGGCCGTGCTTTAAAATTTCAGATCTTAAGCCTTCCATTTTGATTTTTTTTTTGTAAAATAATGTCTATGTGTATCTTGTCTTCTATGCCATAGATCAAAAACAAGTTATACTGTTTAATCCTGACTTGTATGCTTTTGAATTTCTGTTTTAGAAATTAGTGAATAAAAAATCTGTTAGACTGTTTAATCGTAACAGATTAGTATATTAGGTAGAGAAGCATATGAGCTCAACTGTTTAATCTGAGTTCATAGAGAAATAAGAAGTAGAAATAGATTATATTTTTTCTTTCAAAAGAATAAAATGTTGTAAGAGAGTTTGCCAATCCAAGTGCACTCTAAAGAAGAAAAAATGTTAGATCAGAAGGATTGTGTAGGTAGAAAGCTTGTGTTAATGAAGATCCATTGTTTTTCATGGCTGCTAACATTTTTCAGAGCAAAAGAAGATCATCCAAGTAAATAAAGGAAACCCAATGGATAAGGCACTGATCAGCCTCCCAGAGAATGCAAGTCTGAAGTTCTTGATGCCTTCAAGAAGGCACCATCCCCAAGTGGAGCCACTGTTAGCCACCTATAAAATTTGTTATATCAAAATGTGGCTAAATCATTTTTTGAGTCTTCAATAAACAAGTTTTATTGCTAAAAATGTTATCTCTTGAAGACTCATGAAGACATCATGCTCTTTTTTTAACCTTCACTGCTGTTTCCCTTTCAAAATGTTGAAATTCTGTTGTTTTCCATGAAGAAAAGACTGCTGCAAAACTCCATTTTCCCCTTCCCTCCACTCAAAACTAACCTTCATTTTTCCCCATAAAATTCCTCTATTTTTTATTTATTTCCCCTTTTCCCCTTCATGAAAATAATTTTACAAGGTTTAAAAGTCATTTTTAAACTTTTCTAAAACCCCCAAATCCATCTAAAAATCTTGAAAATTTCATAAAAAATAAGTGTTTTGACTATAGGCTTAAGCCCCTTTGGGCTAAGTCCTAAACCACTTCCCCACATATGCCCTGGCGCTAGAACCAAGTGCTAAACCCTTTCGGTGCTTATCGCATCAGAGCAATCGGCCAACGAAAGTCTATTTTATTTGGTTAAGCCTCCGATGCGATTAGCCCTTTGTATATAGGTCCCCGACCCCATTGCCGCTTCATATAACCTCAAGCTCGCAATCAGGCCCTAAACTTTGTGAATAAACCCATCTTCGATGCAAATTTCCTTTGTAAACATAAAAACCCCTTTTTCCTATGTTTTACATTAAACCCGTCAGTGAAATGTTATTAAATGATAAAAACCGTTGATCTTTTCCCGATCGACGATCCGCGTGATCTCGCATCGGAGATTTGTTAAATGGGTAGATTGAAAAACCCACACCAAAGTTCTGATGCGATTGGCCCTTATACATATAAGCCCTGGGCCTTTTCTCTCCATATAAACTAGCGGCCCGGCAGTTGGGCACCAATTCATATATATAACTCGCCTGACACCATAAACACCTTTGTATTTTATAAATTTTGATTTTTTATATTATAATGTGGTCCCTCTCGTTCATTGGTCAGAGCCCTTCTCCACCGTTGATCTTGGGCCAATCCGATGGCCAGCGTTGTATCACATTGAAATTTTCCATTGGCGCATTGTAATATTTTATTGCTCCTCCTCCGATTGGTCACTCCCCGATTCGTTCTCCACTGTCGATCTGATCTGCAGATTGATGGTCCAAAGCCAATCGCATCGACGCCATTCAGTTCCCCCCCCGCCAATTGCAAAGCCCCAATTGCATCTGGACTGTCCACGTGTCAAGATCCGACGACCCAGATCAATTATCCCAACTTTGGTTAAATTCATGCGCCCCGCTTCATAATGTTTTATGGCCAAAACTCAGCCGTTGATCTCTACAGATCAATGGTCCATATTAACCCTTTCTCTGCCTTTGTATTATTTCATTCAACCCAAAGATCACATCTAAGCCGTTGATCTATTCCATATGATGGCTTATATTAACCCCGACAGGCCCGACTCCTGTGGGTCCTGCCTTCCTCAAGATTTGATCTCCGCCGTTCATATTTCGATCCAATGGCCCAGATTAAGACCACTCATGCTCTGCCCCACTTGTTATCACCCACACACTTATCTTTTATCGTGCTCTTTCCATAGCCGTCAGATCTAAGACCCAGATCTAACGGTAGACACGCATTTTCGCGTAATTTTGTGCCCGACTATTAATTCCTAAAAAATACGCGATGTAGCCGATTTTTAAAAGACACATGGAGGCCTCTGACGCATATCACATTCAAAAAGGTGAAACCGCCTTTCTCCCATTTTGCCACGCGAAACCCATGGTTTCTCCTCCTGAAACCGCTTTTTCCATTTGTATTGTGTTTTCATTGCGCTCGCTCCCCGTCGTTGATCTCTGCAGATCAACGGCTCAGATTTAATCTGGCCATTATACTATCACCCTCCGCCTTCACCAAAGGTCTTCTTAGATCAATCTTAACCATTGATATCCGGGGCCAAAACTGATCCAATGGCCCGGGATCATTATAGAAGCCCCAATTTTCTTCCTTGCCTTTTTCACTGCTGATTAAGGTTTTAAACCCGTTTCTTCACATTTTTCACCCGTATTATTATAATGTGACTCCTTCACATTGTTTATTACATTTTCTCCCGACTGTTGATCTCTGCTTGATCAACGGCCCTAACTTAATATCTCCACCATTTGCTCCTATCCCCAGCCTCCGAAGTAGTTTTACCCAATAACGCAGGATTTTATAATATTTTTTCTATTTTGCAGGTTTTAGTGGTTTTTCCATTATATAAAAGAAAAATTGAAGCCGAGGATGACGATCCTCCAGGCTTTCATTCATTGAAGAAGATCATTCTGTGGGGTTCTATACCATGTTTCATCGATACATCATGATTATTGATGCCATATGAACCCTGTATCACCTGCACATCAATAAGACACAACAATTCATAATTGAAATAAAGAGTATCAATGTTGAAGACCCAAACATAGCAAAGATGAAGAATTAAACATTGATTATACAGTTTGGAGTGGATTACAGCTAAGATCCATAAACAAAAGCCTAATCCACTAAAATTAAACACATTTAAAGGAAAATCAAGAAAATTTATCAAACAGAGGATGCCTCCACTGCCACATCAGAGGCTAATTGATTCCTCTCAGCTACCAAATCCACCTGTAGCCTTAAAGCATTCAAAAGAGTCTGAGTAATGACCCGAGTAGAGGATATTTGCCTCAAAACAGATGAATAGTTATTTCAAATCAAAGAAGCTAATATAAACTATCAGCATAGTTATTACAGAGATGACACAAAGCCTTAAAGTCAACAAAAGATCCCACCGAGATTAATTCTTAAATGTAGAACAATTAATACAGAGGAAATATCTATAAACTTCTACATCGAGCCCCTCAAAGGCTGAGAAGTATTAATCTGTTTAATTGAACCCTTAGATCATTTCTCTTTCAACCTCCCCATCCTTCTTTAAAATCTTATTGAGGAGCTCATTGTAAATGTTGGTTGCAGAACTTTGAAATATACTTGTGCTCGAAACTTCTACTTGTAAATAGTGTTCAAAGGCTCTTGAAGATCTGTTTGTGATTAGATAAGTTAGGCTAAGAAGTGAAGATGATTGTTGAACTGAAACATTGGAATCGAAGATGTAACTGGTTTGACTTCAATATACAAGCTGTTTCTTGGGATCCTGGTCTATATCACTGGTGAAGTGCTTCTTTCTTTGTTATTGTTTTTTCCTTTCATGTCTACCATATTGTCCATTATTCTCTGATAAAGAACAAAAAGCATAGAGTTAGGACTTACTGTTTACAGTACCCTTGTCTGACTGATAAGTTTTATCTCAACGTTTTCCTCTAATTCGTCTATTTAAGAATGATTCAATACAGTTTAAGCAGTTAGGAATGTTGGCATTCCCTCGTCCTACTGTTTGCTTTAAACATTGTTCTTGAATTTTATTTTCATTATTTTCTAATTAAAGCTAGACTAGAAAAGTGATGGTGTGCCCTATTTTCTAGCTTCTATTCTCCAAAGGTAATTATGAAGGTTTCCCTACATGTT
Organism: Pinus albicaulis; assembly: GCA_034641835.2. NCBI lineage: Eukaryota > Viridiplantae > Streptophyta > Pinopsida > Pinales > Pinaceae > Pinus > Pinus albicaulis. The sequence goes on from JAXQQM020059498.1 coordinate 27,164, forward strand.
TTATGAAAGCAGACTAGATTTAAAAGTATCTTATTTGATCTTAAGTTGCATTTTGTTTCTCTTATGTGTTTTCATCCCTTCTGAAGGTAATTATGCAGATTACTGGATTGTTTGTCTCTTGAGTTATCTTTAATACGAGCTTGTCCAAAGAGGTTTGTGGTGAGCCCTACCCTTTGGTTGGCTTTAAACAGTTTCTAAAAGGCTTTTTCTTGTTTGGAATGACTATAAATCCTTGTTGAAATTATTATCAGTTTCCACCCCTCCAACACTTTTATTGTTTCCATTCCATCATTTAATCTCAATGATCTTGTGATATAGATGACTTGCCCCTTGGATCACTCTTGAGTTGTTGCACAAATAAAATCCCTATTATGACTCCATAGCCCAATGGACTAAAAACCAACGTTATATCTATCTAATTAGCCAAAGCTTGTTCTGATTAATTGCAACTTCACACCTTTGAAACTGTTTCCATTTAGAACTTTCCACTCAGCTAATAATCATGCTCAACCATCCAAAACAAACAAAAACCCTCGGTCTTCATAACTAGCCTAATATCATACCCAAAAAGCCTTAAAGATAAATCAATCTTTGCACTTTATTGGAGAGATCCCTGTCCAGATTCAGGAGGGCTAGATCCTAGAATCCCAAAGTTGTTGAAATAGTGTTCTCCTTGTAGTTTGACTTTGCCAATCTTGCAAATTACAGGGAAATAACACCTCCATTGATCCTCGTGACATGCAAGTTGGGTCCCCCTCAAAGACAAGATTGTATAGCAGAATGATGAAGTGATCAGTTAGTTGTTCCATAAATCCTCTATGGCTGCAATATGAAAGAAAATTATACTAAATATTCATGAAAATTTCTCGTGGATTGCATATCCAGTTCATGCTAGGAAATTGATTTTGTGCACATATTTTATCTATTAGGCATGGAAACATATAAAACCTTGCTTGATCTCCCTTGGGTGGATCCCAAGCTTGTGATACATGGGTCCTCAACTGATGAGCCAACAAATATGACTAGTTGAATGGCTTCCCCTCGTTCACCACCCTGTTTAATAAGATTTCTAGCCCTTCAGAAAAGGTCTTTATGTCCTCCCGACCGTATATTCTACAAGCCAAGATAACCAAAAGCTGGTAGGCCTTTCTGAGTGACTTTGCCTTGTATGAATGGGTGGGTTTTTGTCAAAACTTTGATGGATCCTTCACCTAGCCTTTTACGATATATGTTTTTCTCACATAGCTATGGGTGGCATAAAAGCATGCCTCCATGAGATTTAATAGCTCAGGAAGATGATACATGTGCTAATAATCTTCCAGAAAGGTAGCAAGATTTTGTTCACTGGCACTGCTCAATGTCATATTCTTCTCATCAATGTGTGAGGCAAAATAGTTGATGGCATTTGTAGATGGGAAGGTTGGATATCTGCATGAAAACTATATAATATTGACCACTTGAAACTGAGATATACCTGCCTATCTTCCAGATCTTCCTCGAAGTCCTATGAAAAAAATCTTTAACCATATGCCATGTAAGTGTTGACTCCTTTTCTATAAACAGTTGAGTGTCCGCACATACTAGCAAGTTAATTGGCATTTTCTCAACTGCTTCCCTAGTACTACTTTCAGTGGTCTCTTTTGAAGCATATCTCTTTGGTGCCATGGTAACAATGAATGCTATAGAGAAGTGCTCAACATTGTGGTACCTGTGGGACATTAAAGACACTCATGGAAATCACACATTAGTCTTCAAAAAATCTACTTTCAAGGCATGATCAAGCAGAAAATTGGAAAACCAAAGAGAAGTATTGTGCAATTTTCAACAACAAGATAGATTGGTTTCCTATGGTAACTGTGCACTACGTAGTCCCAATAGCCAAGGATGAAGCTTGAGGCTTGATACTGCGGAATGTGTAGTTCAACCTGGGCAGTGGACTGGGAGAGACTGTGCATTGTGCAGTCTTTGTGGCGAAGGAAGCAGACTGAGCCCTGAAAATTTTCAATGCGCAGCTGGGCCAACTTCTACTACATGTGCATAGTTCTAGAGGCCAACCTCTCAGATTGAGCCTTAGGATTGCGGGGTGCCCATCTGGGAAAAGTGAAAATTGGCCAAGGAAAGTATAAATTTGCCTAATGGAAGTGTGAAAAACGATCAAATCTAAGTGATGGTGAGAGCTTGAGTGAATATATGATAAAGTATGAATGAATCAATGTGAATGAGGTACATAAACTAAATAAATGGGCAGAAAACCAAATCGGTGACGAGAGTCATAACTATGATGACCATCGATGCAAAAACAAAGAAACTGATGTGACACTTATGAAAGACAAACAACAACTTGAAACAACACTTATACAAGTTAAAATAAAATAAAATGCGAGCACACATGAAGAGAAATAAGCAAAACAATGTTCACACAAGCAAAATAATGAAAAGTGGTAGAAAAGCGATAAAAGGAGATAAAAACAAAACTCACTCGGAAAAGCGACGATGATCGTATCGAAGGTTCCTTGATCTCCTTAGGAATGTTAGAGCTCCAAGATCGAATGTGAAAATGAGCTCTAGATGCATCGATTAAATAGATTTTAGAGAATTAGGTTTTATGACACGCATGCCTAAAATAAAGGAAAAAGGTACACATGGTGGAATTTTCTAAAAATAGCAAGTGTGCCTCCTTTAAGATACTAAAAATAGAGACCTGTTTTTTGGGGATGTTTTTTTTTTTTTTAATTTTTTGTTTTTTTATTTTCTGGGAAAACTTGCCATGCACATTATCGGGGAAGATTGTGCAATTCTGGGGAACTGAGAAACTTTATGGCTCAATACACTGCGCATTTTTTTAGCTTAGTGAGGGATTGGACAGTTTCTGGGCTCAGTGTTGGGCTTCCTTCCATGACTATGCGGTTTCTGAGCTCAAGGATGACTGCTAGTATGAACTGCGGAATCCTAATCATCAGGGTCGCTTGCCCTCAAGGACTGCGCAGTTTCTGGAGGCAAGACTAGAATTCTTGTGAAACCAAGTCAAGAGGTTAGCTTGTGACTTAGAGAGATTATCTAAGTGTGGAAACAAGTGAACACAAGCACATATGGGAAGGATAAGTATCAGTCAAAGCATGAATACTTGATAGCAGTGCAAGATAAGCTCCTATGAGTAGAAGGTTAAGCTCCAAAATCTAAGCATAGGAAAAAATTTGGAGGGTGGTTGTAGCTGCTATAACACCTCCCTAATGAGCAACTAGATGAGGAAAAAAATGGGATTAGAAGGGCAATATTACCTTAACCTTGTGATGAAATATCCTACCATGTTCTTAAGTATATTTATTTTGAGGGAAGGATAAGCATGATAATTTATGCTTCTCAGTTTTTAATCCTCTACCAACTAATATTTCAAGTTCATCTACCAATTCATGAGAGGTTAAGTGTCCCTTTTCTCATTCAATCCCTAAGAGAGATGAAAACCAAGGTGAAGGAGCGTGAAAAAAAATACCTGTGGCATCATGTCTTGATTAGATTAATAGTCATGGATGCATTAGAACATATTAAGTGCCCCATTACTTGGGTATAGTTTTTTTATATGGATAAGGATACCTTCTTAGAGGCCTAGATTGAATCGGCAAGACCCTAGGAAGATTTGGTAGAACCCTAGGTTTAATTGGAAAAACAAAAGGCTAAGTTGGCAGAACCTCAGTCAGAGTTGGCAGAACCTCAAGAAGAATAAATAGAACCTCAGGTAAAGATTGAAAAACCACAAAAGTGGCAAACTAAAAAGAGGAAATAAGAAGGAGTGGAAATATATGTAGCATATAGAGAAGGAGAATAACTTTTAGAAGAAGAAGAAAAGGGAATTGTAGCTACATTAGCAGCACTTAGCACTCCCAAAAAGAAAAATACAAGTAGACCTTCCCAATATAATGCTTACATTAGGAGAATAAAAATCACTAGAGTATAATATAGTGGCAAGCCAAGACCTCCTTCTCCAACTCATATCACTATTAAAGAAATCCCTATCCAAGAAAAGGAAGAGCTTCAGAATGTAGAGAAGAAATTAAAGGCACCAAAGGTATAAACACCTCTTGAGGAAGTGAAGAAAAAAATGCATTCAGGGGGAAAGATACTCACAACAACAACATTTTTTCTTGCTACATGAATAACCTATATATTACAGGATATTGAAAATAAAAAAAAGCAACCAGTTCCAAGGAGATCCACCTCCTTTTATTCTTGGATTGAGGCATGAAAAACACTTCCTATGCACCTAGCACAACATTTATTCCTTGCAGTAGAGTAGGATAAAGTTGAGACTCACCAATGGAAGAGTATCACCCTATCTAAAGGTATCATTTATATCACCAAAATGGAATATGAGATGAATAGAATGAGAGAACAAATGGCACTCCTAGAGTTTGATGAAGAAAATAGAAGGGATCACCTAGAGAAAGAAAATAAGTAGCTGAAAAACCAATTCTAGTATACACAAGGATTAATACAGGAGAGGGACACTCAATTTGTAACATTGGAAACACTTGGGAACCATGTCACACTTTATAGGCATTCAGTTACATACAACCCTAAAATACCTACTCCTTATTGAGGAAAGAGCAATGGTGTTGGTTTCAAATAAGCATGCTTTCACAAAATGGGGATATCCCTTTGCATTAAGTGATTGAATTCATTGAATTCTTCCTATAATGAAACATTAAAGATAAGGCCAAGGATGTTAAATTAACCTTCATAGCCTTCTTCTTCCATATCTGACCATATGGGATCCAAAACTATATTTGGGAGATGCAAAATTATTGGACCTAACAACTTGGATAAGGCATGAGGAGGTCAGAGCTGAAGAAGTAAAAAGGACCATGGATGGAGAGCTCAAGGAACCAATATGGATTAGACCTGAACACCCAAATCCATCCATCCCCATTTCCACTCATGCACTCCTAACATAGGATCCTAAAGTGGTGTAAGTTTACAAATAGAGGAAATTGAAGGTCATCCTCCAGTTTCAAGATGCTTTCAGGTTATTGGGAGAAGAAATATCACAATATTTATAAAGGAGATGGAAAGCACTACCTCACTATATGAGAATTAGAGAATATCACTCCCCTGATACATTACAAGTTACACTTGTCAAGACTCCTTCGTATAAGAGAATCATTTAGAGGCTTGAGGTCCAATGGATTGGAATTATATTCAACCCACCCCTATTGCTATCAATTCATAAGAATTAGATTAAAGAAGAGGATTTAAGGGAGTGGAAGTAAATTTAAGAGAATGTAGGTTTCAATTCAACAAGCACAATCACCTCTAGCTCATCATGAAATGTCAAACAAGTTTTCAAAGAAATAAATGAGGAAAAACAAAGAAAGGAGGAGTAGGTTTCTCAAAGTGTGAGCAACAATTTTAGTAGGGCGGTATGATGGGCCTTCCAACTAGGTAAAACATATGGTCCATCTAACTTCTCCTAGTCACATAAAGGTTGTATTAGACTTTTATTTTTGCACATAATGACACTTTCTTAGATTAAATGAGTTCTTATGAGGGTTAAAGAGATTTTTCATGCTTTATGTGCCTAACATTATTATTGTGCAGGAAATTAAGAGGATTTTTCATATATCACAAGGATATATAGCCACATATATTGATGGGTCCTACCCCCTACTATAGAAGGTTCAAACTTGACTATATTAGGACAATAATGCTCCTTCCTGTTGTAGCAAGGTCACTCAGGGAACGTGATCCAATTTTTTAGTTATTTTGGAGGGAGATCAATCCTCCTTTAAAGGAGGCTATCCCTTTTTAATTTTGTATAATTATAGGGATCAAGTATCCTATTAGGATGTTAACATAGGTAAGAGAATAAAAATGTAGAGCATTAGGAAGTCTAGTTTTAAAGTTCTACAACTTTTTACCATGTATAAGAAATTATTCAATTGATAAAGTCATCTTTGGTTTCAATTCTTAATTTGATTCTCCTTTAGGGTTTTGAGCTTCCATGTTAGGGCCCACCCTAGGTGCTCAAGACCCTTTGTATACCATTAATATATATGCCTTTATTCATTTTTATGGTTTATTTATAAATTATTGTGTTTATGCATGGGTAACTAGATGATTTATTAATTGTTTTTATTTACAAAAAAATTGAGAATTATATGATATTATTGATAATGGTTACATAAATCAATTAGAATCCTTTTTTATGCATTTTAGTTCACTTTTTTTCCTACTGCTTATTTTTTGTCCATCATTTACTATTTCATTGATTTTTCATAGTCCCCTATTTTGCAACGATATGCAACCCTACAACCACATATATTTCTGATGAAAACCTACCACCGCTAATGCGATGACTTGGAAATGTGTGCCCTATCATTTCTTAACCATTCCTTAACTTTATTTTCTTTTCAAACTTTCCTTTAGCACATTTTTATACTCACTGGATTGTCTCATCTAGAAAAATAGAGACTCCAATAGCAATTTTCAATTTACTTCTGAAACTTTCCCATATTTGCATCCAAATCTTGATTCACCTTTTTCGATTTGTTACAAGAAACCTATAACCCTAAGAATGGCTTTTATAAGTAGAGAGACCAAGTAGATGCCTTGAACTAGATCACTATAGAAATTGCTTCTTTCCTACAAAATTATGGTTTACTATTTTAAAGCTTTTACTTTAGCAATGTGTTTGCTTTATTTGCATAGTAAATTAGTTTTGGTAAAATTAATCGGGGGGGGGTGAATTCGAATTTTATAACTCACTTAAACCTTTCAATTTCTTATTAATATTTCTGTACGTTATTGTGGTGAATTAAACTAGCATATGTACGTGACTGTCATGAAGACAAGTATCGTATATCTAGTTAACTATATTTTCATTTAATTCATCATCTGTTTAACTTGAATCAATGCAACAATACTTCATTAGACATTAATTAAAAATTAACCATGAGTAGTAAGAATAGAATAAACTATCACACATAAGAAACACGTCAACACACATGAACACCAACATTTTTAGGTGGAAACCCAATGTGGGAGAAAATCATCATTATTTTCGTCTCTTTCTTCATATTTTATTATAAAGAAAACATCTTACAATATTGTACTAGCGAAGAATCATACCAATACATAGGAAACCACCTGTATAAGGCTACAAATTTCTCTTGTTATCCAACACCGACTGGAACAGAGCTCCAACACCTTGATCTTGTTTACTGACATCCACCAAAAGAGAGTTCCAACCCCCTGAACTTATTTACCAGCTACCACTGGAAGGAACTTTCTACTCCCTCACTCAAGGCTCCAAGCCTCAACACCTCTGTGGACCACATTTCATAATATTTCATACAGGATCCACCTTACTCAAATCATCAAACCTGTAGGCCACTTTTCATCATATTTTTAGATTAGACCCACTACCAGCATTTAAGCCCAATATCAGATAACGAAACTAAAACCAATCACTATATCAAATTTCTTAATCATTGAACCGACTGAATCATCAATTCAATCATTGAAGTAACTTATTCTCAATTAACCAAACCAAATCATATCAATGTATACCCATTCATCAGAATACCATGCCACATCACAGAATGGTGACTTGGTTGCAGCTTCTAATGATAAGCTTTCAAACTTTGAGACAATTTCTCCTAAATCAGGAGTTAAATCTGTCAGACTCCGATATTTATCTTTATCGTTCATTCATGTATTTTCATTCTTTTATTTATTTTACCACAATTAGAAAAACACTAAACCTCTTCAACAATGGCGGAACCATAACTTTAACCAATAATCGAGATTTCCTCTTTTATTTTCTTTAGTGATGGACCCAAACCATATTAAACCCTTTACTATAAAACTATCGCGTCCATTTTAGAATTTAAACCACACGCATGTCTGAGTGCGAAATCCCTCGGATTTCAAACTGATTGGATGGTCACGATTTCCTAGGTTTCAAAACTCTGCTTAATAGATATTCAGGTTCATTTGAAATTTTAAACCCCGTACAATTTACTGATGTGATTACCGTTGGATCACAAATCAATGGTTGTGATTCCTCTTGGACTCTTTACGCACTATTGCTATCCAATTTTTCTCATCTCCGCCAGATTTAACACTCCTGCTAAGTTATTTCTATGAAAGCCACATTTTTGGCGTATCAACAATTGATAACCTTTAATTTAAAAATACAACCAGACTATTCAAACTTCATAGCGATTGCGGAATTTAGATCAAAGCACACAAAATTTCAATGATTTAACTTAAACTGAACTCAAGTTGGAAATCAGAATTTCAATAGTGTTTCGAAGGAAAATAAAACCCTCCAGGATTTGAAATTCATGCAAAAATTACTCAGAGATATAAAAAAATATCAATTTCTGCCATTCAAACCTTCTACAGCCAAAATCCCCATTCACGCTGTCCAAACTTACATAAATATTCCACATAAAATCAAATTGATCCCATTCAAAGGATAGAATTTTCCTAAACTTAGATAAAATCACTCTGCATGATATTTTCCCTAAAATTCTCAAATATAACTAAAATACATTGAATCAGATATTAAATAGTTCGAATCCCTAAATACTAGTCAAACTGTATCTACTAAACTTGTAAATTGATGGCTAAAGGAACCCAATCCTTTACTTGTAAACTTTTTTTTGTATTTTTGGAATAAAATTGAAGTCCTTTTCCTCGAGGTGTCATGCTCCAGCATTAGAATCCCGAGGAAAAAATTCTTCATGGGCTCCTGTCCATGAGCTCTCCTACAGAACTTCTCAATTTCTGTAGCATGGTATTTGTCATCCAAGTAGCCTCTGCAATTGGTTGATCTTTCCACTTGACCAAATACTGAAAATATTCCTGTCCTCTTATCTTCTTAGACAATATTTTGTCTAAAATATTTCTCTGGCTGAAATGTATTTACTGTGGGTAACTATTTCAAGTGATCAATCTCTTCTTTGCCTTCAGCTGTATCATCTTTGTCTCTGTTTTCATACCTGTACAAATCAGCAACATTGAAAATTGGAGATATTCCAATGTTAGGGGGTAATTAAATTTCATATGCATTTGCAGAAAATTTTCTCAATACTCTACATGATCCAATTTTCTTAAATTTCAACTTGTTATTATACGCCCTTTTTGGAATTATTTCCTTCCTCAGGTGTGCTAGAACTAAATCTCCAACCTTAAAGTTAACTTCTCTCTTCTTCAAATCTTCTCTGCTTTTGTACTTGATGTTGTTGTCCTGTAAATGTTGTTTTACCTGTTCATGTATTGCATGAATTTCTGAAGCAAAATATTCTCCTTAAACGCTTATCATCTCTGCTTTTCCCAAATTTATTATTTCATACACTCCTCTTGGGTGCATTCCATAAACTATATGGAATGGACTCTTCCCTGTACTCCTATTAGGAGAGTCATTATAAGCATATTCAACCTGTGCCAAAATCCGATCCCACTGTTTAGGATGTTCACCTGCAAGGCTTCTCAAAATATTACCCAAGATTATGCTCACCACCTCAGTCTGTCCATCAGTCTGAGGGTGATAAGCTGAGCTGAAACTCAGTTTAGTACCAAGATTTTTCCACAATATCCTTCAAAAATGACCAAAAAATCTAGTGTCCCTATCAGAGACAATGCTTTTAGGTAATCCATGCAACCTTACAATCTCTTTGAAAAATAAATTAGCAACATGAGTAGCATCACTGGTTTTATAACATGGAATAAAATGTGCCATTTTAGAAAATCTGTCAACTACAACATAAATTTCATCATTCCCTCTCTGTGTTTTAGGTAAACCCAAAACAAAATCCATACTTACCATATCCCAAGGTCTATTTGGAATAGGTAATGGAACATACAAACCTGTGTTTTGACTCCTTCCTTTTGCATACTAACAAAATTTACAATTTCACACATACTTCTCCACTTCAGATCTCATCTTTGGCCAAAAATAAAAATGACTCAGTTGTTCATAAGTCTTTTTTGCACCAAAGTGTCCACCAAGTCCACCACTATGTTTCTCCTTAATTAAATTTTCTCTCATAGAACAATTTGGTATGCACAACTGATTTCTTTTAAATAGTAAACCTTCTTATAAGAAAACATCCAACCACTTAATTCTGTCCAACAAAACAGGATCATTGCATGCTTCAAATGGCTCTTTAAAATCCAAATTTGTCTTATACAATTCTTTAAGAAAATAAAAACCCAACACTTGAAGTTGACTTTCTTGAACTAAAATTCTTTTTCTACTTAAGGCATCTGCTACTTTGTTTGCTTGGCCATTTATATGTTTTAATACAAAATTGAAACTTTGAAGATATTCTATCCATTTTTCATGTTTCTGATTCAGTTTTGGCTATTGCATAATGTACTGCAATGCATGATTGTCTAAATAAAGCACAAACTCTTTAGACATCAAGTAATGTCTCCACTTCTTTAATGTCTACACAATTGCATAAAATTCCTTGTTATAAGAAGAATATTTGCTTCTTGTCTCATTCATTTTTTCACTGAAATAAGCTACAAGTCTGTCTTTTTGACTTAACACAGCTCCAATAGCTTCCCCACTGGCATCACATTTCACTTGAAAAGGTTTGTTAAAATCAGGAAAAATTAAGATGGGCTTTTTTGTTATCTTTTGTTTCAAAAACTGAAAATTTTTCTCTGCTTCATCATTCCATCTAAATGGTTGTCTGTCATTATTTATACTGTCAAAAATAGGAGCATTGATCTTACTAAAATTCCTCATGAATTTTCTATAAAAGCTTAGCAAGACCATGGAAACTTCTTACCTCAAAAATACTCTTAGGTGAAGGCCATTCTATGATTTCCTTTATCTTTTCTGGATCCATTTGCAATCCATCAGTAGAAACAACAAAGCCTAAATATATCAATTCTTCCTTCATGAATGAACACTTTTAAAAATTTACCAGCAAATTTTCCTGATGAAACTTCCTTAAGACAATTCAGATGTCTCACGTGTTCTTCTTTTAGATTTGCTATAGATTAATATAGCATCCAAATATACTATTACAAATTTACCAATAAACTATTTTAGTACTTCATTCATAAGCCTCATAAATGTACTAGGAGCATTTGATAATCCAAACGGAATTACCATCCATTCATACAACCCTTCAATTGTTTTAAAGGCTATCTTCCATTCATCTCCTTCCCTTAGCCTAATTTGATGACAGCCACTCTTTAAATCCAATTTTTTAAAAATATCTTGCCCCACTTAAATAATCCATCAAATCTTCAATTATTGTTAGAGGAAAACTATACCTAATTGTTATTTTGTTGATTTCTCTTGAGTTAGTGCACATTCTCCAAACTCCATCTTTTCTTGGACTCAACACTAATGGCACTGCACAAGGATTCAAACTCTCTCTTATCAGTCCTTTATCTAATAGTTCCCGCACCTTCTTCCCGATTTCTTCGTTTTCTATGGGAGTCATCCTATATGCTTCTTTATTTGGAAAATTTTCTCCTGGAATCAAATATATATGATGGCTCATCTTTCTAATAGGTGGTAATTCATTAGGCAAATCATCTGCAATGATATCACAACAATTTTCTAGCATCTCTTGAATTTCAATTGGTAATTAAAAGTTTTTAGTGGAAGTAATTACTACTTTAGGTTTGCAAATTATTGCAAAGTTTACCTCATCATCTTCAATCTACTGCAGGTATTATTTTCCACTCAGTAATAAATATTTTGGATCATGTCTTCTTGATGCATCTTCTTCTTCTATAGGCAAAAATGTATGATTGACACCATCTTTACAAAACTCGTATGTGTTATTTTTTCCGTCGTGCATAGCTCCTCTGTCATATTGTCAAGGTCTACCCAGCAATATGTGACATACGTCCATAGGCATAATATCACACATAATTTTGTCTTTGTAGCTACCAAACTAGAACTCCACTTCACACTGTTCATTCACTAACAGCTGATGTCCTTTCTGAAGCCATCACACCTTGTAGGGTGTTGGATGTGTTGGAGTTCCCATGTTTTGGCGAGTTTGGCAATACCAAAAGATGAGACAACATCATAACCACTTTTAGACCTCAGGATCTAGCCCTCCTAGGTCCAAAGAGGGATCTCTCTATATAGGCAAAGGTATATGTCTTTGAAGTTCAGTTTGAAGGTTTTAGGCTAGTTATGAGGCACGAGGTTTGTTTTGTTTTGTTTGTTTGTTTGGTTGTTGGGAAATTGGAAGGAAGGGTTCAATAAAAGAAAAATGATGAGAAAGGAGGATTTTAGGCAAAGGAGAGATAATTCAGAGAACTCTCGAGACCACTAGGAAATGGAGTCATGAAAGGATTTACTTTCTATTCAGTATTCAAGGCTTTCATTTGGGCTAGTCATCTAAAGCATAGGATCTTAAAGATGCTAGTGTGGTATGAAATGATAAGGAAAGAAGGTGAATGACAAGGAAACCTCCAAGGTGACCAGTTAGGAATCAGATCCAACGACAGGGCATGCCATTAGACACCTATGATCCACCTCCTAAAAGGTTAACTCTTCAGACAAAGGGAACATTAAAGATTTAAACACAAAGGTGAAGGCCTGAGATCAGTGAGAGGCTTTGAACTCTCAATGCTTCGAAATCCAACTTAAGGGAACTTTGGAAGGTTCAATTGATTGAAAAAGACCATAGTGAGATAGAATCAGCATTCTAAACTCCCAGTATCCCAATTATTTCAATTAAAACCCAACAAGAACATCTAAGAACAGATTCATTAATTCATACATCAGCTAGCAATAAATATTAGCCACTACATTGGTTAAATTATCTTGAATCAGTGCTTAGATAACACATATAGAATAAAACATCAAAGGTAAGGAGAGCAGAAGCATTAGGGTACCATGCAAGGGTATATCCTAAGCCAGATTTCTAATGCTTACCAGAGAAATGAAATGTAATGAATTATAGAGACAAAGGCAGACAAAATCCACCGCTGCTTTAAATCAGGATCCAAAGAAATGTGCTTGTCATATTAAAGAGCAACACCAATCATGTACAACATTGTCCAACAGCTTGATATTCAGTCTGAAAACATCTTCCTCATATTATCTTACAACTTTACACAGAGAACTATATCTCAAGAGAAACAACTTACAATTCACAGTTATCCGATCAATAATCAACAACAACCAACCATTACAATGTGTTTTTCTTGAGTTCTTATAGCTAAAAGAGAGGTAGAGGAGGTAGATGAAACACTAAATGAAACATTAAAATAGAAGTAAGAGAAAAATATCGAGGCCCATTCATTTTTAATATCTATGCATTAATCTTCAGTACTCTTTGGATGAAAGAGTGGTCTTCGGCAGGCTGAAATTAACTGCAGGTATGTTCTTTGATGTACTTTCGTCTATAGTACTCTGAAGTGATCTGGTGAATAAAAAAAAGGCAGATAAATGACTTTGGGTCTACCATACTACATAGAAAATGCTCTGGTAGCATTAGGACCGTTCTGTCAGGGTGGAAATCTTCTCAGGAACACGGTATAGAATGAAAACAGTATGGGTACTTTGTCCTTTCTCGGGAGGGAAACTTCTGCTGATGTGAAGCACTGATAATATTGTTTTTCGTGCGTTAGGCCTCTCTAGGCCTTCTGTATTAATCGTGAGGTCTTCAATATGGTACATTGCCTTTTAGACATTGAATCAGAGCTTAAAATCTTAAATTACATGTTTAAAACCTCTTAAATCTTCACTGATACTCTTTGTCACTTCATGACTGTCTCTGTTTGTGAAATTTGAGTTTTAATGGTGCTGGAGAGGTTTTATAGAGTTAAACTCTGTTCTTTTAATGAAAAATCTCGTTCTAACACCTTCCCAGGCATTTCTCTATAATCTCAAGCTATGAAAATGCTTTCTCCACGCCACTATGTCACTATAACAGTGACTGTGTAGGACAGAACGGTTTTCACCGTCTGTATTCCCTGCAAAAGCACATGAAAAATGTTAAGAAATCCATGCGGTGGGAGGATGGATGCAGTGGAAGGCTGTGGGAATGGCAGCGCAGCATGGTGGAAACGGTGGATGCAAGGGAAAACTGGTGAAAAATGCAGTGTAATGGAGGTTTGGTGGAGGAATGCATGTGGACCATTCGATCAGAGCAAGAGGCGATGATCGACGGTGGTGATTAACTGACCGAATGACTTTAGAAGGTTGGACAATATGTAATGAACTTTAATGTAAAACATTAAAGTTGTGATATTAGGTGGAATGATATAGTATTTGACGTAAAACATTAAAAATTTTAATGCAGGCGGATCACCAAGGTTTTCAATGTAAAACATCAGATTCGACCTTTGGATGGAATATAAAGGAAATGCGCGAAAATGCAATGAAATGAGCTGATATGGTGGGACTCGGGCATGGGCGGAGGGCGATTCAACATAGACTGTTAGATCTTAGGAAGAGATCAACGACTGCGATGATCCAATGCAATGCTAAGGTCGCGCGATGAACGAATATGAATGGAGTGCGAGATGCATTATGGGTCGTTGATCTATATAGATCAATGGTCGCGATCTTTAAATAGACTTTCGGGCATAGAAGTGGGGAAGTGGTTTTTGGGATCAAACCATTGTTTTCGTGCGGCCAAAAGCAGGTAAGGCAGTTTTCACTTTTCGAACGCGATATGGGTCCTCGGCTGACACATGGCTTTTAGAAACCGCCCATATCGCGTGATTTCTAACAGTTAAAACCTGGACACGAAAACTGCGCGATATTGATGCTGGTCTTTGGATCTGGGCCTGTGAGATCCAACGGTGATGGAGGAGCGTGATATGAGGAAAGTGCATGGTCAATAAGGTGGGGTCAAGCGGAAGGTGGTTTCAATACAGGCCATCCGATCAGTGTGATGGACGGCTGAGATCTGCAGAAGAGAGACACAGGCAGAGGAGACAGGGGCCAAATCTCCGATGGGCTCATGAAGCGGTTAGCTCTGGACCGTTGGATTATCTGCAGATCAACGGCTGTGATTGGGTCGGAGGGTGACCAATCGGGGAAGTGGGGCGGAGCAAGAAGAAATCTGGGCCGTAGGATCAAAATGGATGGATGGCTCAGATTGAATCGGGGATCGGCCAATCGGGGCATCAGAGGGTGGCACTTTTTAAAACTTCCGATTGGTGATTGAACGCGGTGTTGCGATGGCCGTCAGATCTAAAAGTGAATCGATGGTGGAGATGACCATCGGGGTTTCACAAAGAAATGTTGGTGGGCGTGATGGAACATGCGCGGGCCATTAGATCTATTAAAATCAACAGTGGATATCGCTCCAAAGGCCGACAGAGCGAACACCATCGCATCAGAACTTTTTCACTTTGCAAAGAGAATAAGCACTCCGACCAATCCTTCCGATGCGATAATTGCTTTATGCCTTAGCGCTTGGTCTTAGAGCTTGGGTTTATGGAGGGGAAGTGGTTAGGGGCTGGCCGAAAGGGGCTTAGCCTGTATATGTTAAAAAATGGGTTTTTTAGCTTTAAAAACAGTGTTTTCAAGGCTAAACAAGGGTTCCGGTAGGGGAATAAAGGGGTTTTAAAGCCAGATGAAGGGATTTCACTTGGTTTAAAAGGAGGAATTAGATGGTTTGGAAGACTTAGGAGGGATTTTTGGGGGTTAAAAGGGAAACTTTGAAAAGGGGAAAGAGGGTTAAAATGGGGAAATTTGTAGGGATACAAAGGGGAAAATGGAGGCCTTTCTGAGCATAATTTTTTCACAGACAGTGAGGCTTTTTGGATGGAAACAGTAGTGAGGATATTTTCAAAGGAAAAGGACACACAGAGGCTTCAAGGATGAGATATTTTCATAGGAAATGTATCTCTTGAAGGCTCAGAAAAATACTTAGCCACCTGTTTGCTTGACAAAAAATTCATAGGTGGCTAATAGGTGCCACGTGGCTTAATCACAGGTTCCCACGTGGCACCCTCAAGAGGTCGTATAAAATTTGGTTAAGGTCAAACTGGCCACCAGGAGGATCGAACACAAAACTTCAAGCCTGTCAGTGCAACGCTCTATCGCAGTGCCAATGGTGGAATTTAATAATCTATGTCGCAAACTTCTTTATAAAGTTTCAAAGGTTTGCATTTGGGGGACAGGGTCAGGGCTAAGCCCTGGCCCGCAGTCACCTTACCACCCACTAGACTGCAATTGGAGAGGAATTGAGGGCTCGGGCTTAGCCCCGACCCAAGGTTCCGAGAGCCAGTCCGTATAACCATAGCAGAGCGAGAATAATGCTTGCAACAAGGTGCTTGGGTAAGGCCCCGACGTGGGCACATGGCGGCAAATAGAACCGAGCGCAGAGGTGTGGAGCTTTAATCATCGGGGGGTTAGAGTTTAGCCAGGAGCAAAGTCACATGGCACAGACAGGACCATGGGTGCAGTTTTAATAGGTGGCACGTGAATTGGGGACCAGTGCCAGGTTCGATGGAATCGATAAGATCATCCACGGGAGGTTGAGGGGCATATGCCGATGGGGGCAGGTGGTTAGCCCCAATCCTTGGGCATATGCCCATATGAGCATGTTTTTCCGCCTGAAGGGGTCATTGGGAAAATTAATGAACCAACATAATGCACCTGCAAGAAGTGAAATTGTCACACAGTTAGCGGATTTCTGGGCAGAATTGTAAGACCGTTAGACATATGGTTCGATTTGTAGGATGGTTAACTGTAAAATTCATATGGAGCTTTGGAGAGCCATATCTTTTGGATATTTTTACCAAATGTAGCTTAGAAAGAATCCACAATGTGGAATTGAAGTGCTTACATTCTCATTTTAACTCATTTCAGTTGGAGTATTTCATTTTTGTAGGAGATGCTTTGTGTTGTTATTGTCTGTGAGAGTTCGTTGTAGGAGAAAATTACCTTGTAGGGGTAATAGCCACATGTTTACCATTAGAAAATGTTTATGTATTCCATGTTTCTACTGAATATATGAGTGGTGCTATGTTGGCAGGCCCAGAGATGTAGCTGTAGAAATTATATAACTTATGTGTTATATGTCCAAGATTCTCTTGATCTCACACTATTTTAGCTTCATGCAAAATATATAATCTATTCCACCATTGATCATTTGCGGAAATTAAATCAAGATTGCAATGCACACATGAAACAATAAAAATTCACACACATAAACACAGTTGTTTAACGGGAAAGCCTGAAGCTGAAAACCCCAACTATCTGTATATAATATATGTCATAGAGATCATGTAACAATCCTCATACAAAGCTGATCATATCAAGCTCTCAGTACAATACAATCGCTACACACTAATCAAGCCCGATCTTGCAAATCCATGCACCGATCTTTGCCACCTGCTAGCCTGCCTCTACTGTGCAATCCCTGCTTAAGAATGGCTCTGATTAAGTTTGAATTACTCCAGCCTTGCTCACGCAATTCTCATTGGCATCTCCACTGAGTGTTGGATGCAATCAATGCATCACTATAGTCACAATTGATAGTCACACTTGCCCTTTCACCTATCTCTCCACTGGTCTCCATTGAAACTGCCATGCACTGTAGTTAACTGATGTATTCTTCAGTTGATTAATGAGTTATTATTTGTGAATTAATTAACTAATTAATTCACTCCACTCTCACTAGTGTATCAATCAGCTAGACTAGATACAACTAGCTCAACTGAGTCTAACTGAGTTAAACTAAATACAACTCCACCAACTACTTCTCCAACTCCACCAAACTCTGTCACATGAGTTCTAACTGAAGTCCTCCATGCAATAGCTCTAGTAAACCCTCAGGAATAGCGTAATTCCTTCTGTCAGCTGTTGTGCCACATCTGTGCACTTAACTGAAGTGCTCCAAGAGAATAAGATAATGTTTAGAGTCCAAATATTATTAAGAGCTAATAATATTTGACATATCTAATTTTAGACTGGCAGTCTAAAAATATACTCCGCCCAATATTTCTAAAAATAGAAGTCCATCTATTTTTCCAACTTGACCAACCATCCACAAATAGCATCCTGCAACTCATAGAATATGATCGACATGTCTAAAAATAGACTTTGCGCCAAAAATAGCCTGCGGGCCCACTTAGTGAAGGCGACTCTTTTCACTAAGCTCATCATCTTGTTGAATCTCAACAGTAGCCCAGGAGG
>JAXQQM020078288.1:0-151893 GCA_034641835.2 Pinus albicaulis
AGACAACATGGGCTACGCCTCACGAATCTGCCAAATCGGCAGGCGGATACTCCAAAAATGGTCTCTCTCTTTGACTGGGCTGTAGCTTTGAACCTGCGGGTTTCCATGCCTCTGCATAAGGCAACCCTGAGCACAGAAGTCGCCGCCGTCTGGATGTTTTCTCTCCTGGAAAAAACTCCAATCGGCATTATTGGCAATGCTTCCGAAGCTGTTCTTTTTGCTTTCAGAAACAATCCTGAAGCTCCCTCAGATCCCTTCTCCAGCATATGTAAATCGCAGTTTTGCATCCTGCTTCCGCCCGAGAGCAATGTAGAGGTGACAAAGTTGCCTTTCCAAGCCGACGGTAATGGAGTTTCTCGTCCAAAAACAACCATTGCTCGAAGCCTGGCGAGCTTGGACCTGGATCTGTCCTCTGTTTCTCGGAGGCAGATTGCCTCTTCGAACCAGCCAGGTCTGCCAGATCTGCAAGAAGATGTTCTCACTTTTCATATCCAAGTCACGCTTTCAGGTAAAATGACAATGCTTTGGGTGCGTGCAACAGATCTGGTGTAGGAACTTCAGCAAAAGCTCGAACGTAGGCTGGGGATCCCCTCTGTCTACCTGAGACTGCTCTACAAGGGTAAGCAACTCATGAATACCCTTCCCCTCTTCCATTACAGCATTCAAAAGGACGCATCTATTGCAGCAACCTTTCGTTTAAGAGGCGGCTCCTTAGGGCAAGCCTCCTCAGGCACTCCTCGCTCTTTCAAAGATGCAGTCCGCAGAAATGCCGCTCATCCACAGACATCTGCAAAAGAAGCTCAACCATCAATGGGCCCTAAGCCGTTTTTGGTAGAAAAATCGGAAGATGTTCCCACTATTAGTTTCTCTCTTCCTAAAATTGACGAACGTTTCCAGTTTTTTGCAGAATCTGCAATCATATGCCGATTTAATGGGCTATGGCCACACACTGCAGATCTTTACCAATGGATCCATACCAATTGGACTAAAAGAAGCAGGATCTTCTTATGTTCAAAAGGTTTCTTTATCGTAGTTTTTGAATTAAATGAAGACTACCAGAAAGCCTTAACGGGAGGCCCTTGGTTCTGGGGTTCGGCTGGACTTTTCCTCACCCCCTGGTTTCCATATTTCGACCCTTCAACAGCTGTCATCACTAAGCTTTCCATTTGGGTTAGGCTCCCGAATCTTCCAGCACATCTGTGGCACACCTCGGTCTTCATAGCCATTGGAGATACTTTAGGAAGCTATCTGGCTTCCGACATCTCAAGAAAGGAAAATGGGCTCTTCACCTATGGCAGAATATGTGCAGAAATAGATATCAGTAAAGGTCTGCCGGAGCAGATCAACCTCAATATTGGAGATTTCCACTGGACACAAACCTTGGATTACGAAAACACAGCCTTTCGTTGCCGACACTGTCATCAAACTGGGCACCTCCAGAGTACTTGTTCCCAGGTCCTCGACAAAATGAAGAATCTGAACCGCAAACCTAAATCCAAAAGATGGAATTCATGTATTCCCCCAATGGAAGATACAGACTCCTCAAGTTCGGATGAGGAGGAAATTGAAGCAGATGAACAAACAGTTGAGATTCCGCAGGACATTCCCTCGGTCAGTCCGGCAATGCCCTCAGCCCAGCCGGCTGCCCAGAAACGCTCTCATGAATCTTCGTCTTCAGATTCTGATAAATATTTTCTGCCGCCGCCAGCGCAGAATAATCAACAACTTGTTATAGCTCTTCCAAACCCCACTGGCTGGGTCAAAGTAAGCAAGAAAAAAGGCAAAAAAAGTCGTTTGGCAGCATCCACCCACTCTGGGTTGGCTCCTTAGCTGCAAACCTGTTTTTGTTTTCTTATGTTCTCTTTGCTCTTAACATGATCGTCTGTCAGGAGAGAGGTGGATAAAACTTTCACCTACTACTCCCTTGCTTCTCTGTTTCGCTTGCATGCAAGCTTGATTGTACTATACTGTTTTTTACCTTAATAGAAGTAGTCTTATTCAGAAAAAAAATAGTTGTTTTCTAATTCAAGGTAGAAGAGATATTTGTAATAATTTTAATGCCTAATATGGATTTTATATGTAATATTTTAGAAAATATTAATGATAAAAATATTTAAATGTAGGCATATAGGAAAAAAAATATGACGAGGCATGTTTATCATTTCAATGTGACAAGGTGAAATAAAAATAAAATATTTCAATGTCAACTACATATGTATGATACCAACCTAGATCCCACCTAGAGAAATCAAATCTCTTTTTACTCTAAAAGATGTTTGCATCTCAATTTATTTGATCCATCTCGATGCTTGATAAATCCAAAATTAAGATGCATTTAAACTGGTTTATTATAAATATATATGTGTGTGTGTGTGTGTATGTATGTATGTGTCACGTCTCCTGCACTCACTTTTCTACACATATAACATAACTTAGATATTCTCCGCTTTATGCGCCGTAGCAATTGATAGTTTTTATTCCGAATCACTTACAAATCTCGTACTATCATCGTTGGTTTAAATTATTTTCGCACTTATGCATACCATGGAATATAAGAATTTCCACAGAATTTTTAACACCTTCCTCTTTCTCAGCCCATCTATTAGACTTATATATCTATATATATATTACTTTTGTATTTTTTGTGTTTTTCTTTTTCGTAGTTTTGTCCGAAACTTCCTTTAGATGATTGCTAGGCCCTTCCTCAACTTTCTAGTTTGCAGGCCTTATAAAATTTTCAACATTTTAAAGTTGCATCATCGAGGTATAGATGTATGCCTCCTCGCATACATCTATCTATACTCAGTTAACCTCCATTGCTCCAACTACTTTCCCAGCAGTTTATATGGACGGTAACCAGATGCTCTGTTCATTGTATTTTTTTTCATATGCTTACAATCTTCCCTCACACAACCTATGCTCACACCATAGATTGTTCAATAGGATTCCCCCCTTATTTTTCTGTTACAAACATTCAACATGTGTGACACTCTGGTACAGATTCAACTGTTCCATGGGAAAACTAGGAAACAGATCCTCTTGCTCCAATCAAATGGAGGTAGAGAATACTGAACTGGATAGTTTAGAATCCCTAGTGTTAGATCCTCATCCTTAGTTAGGATTCAACTTCTGCTTTCATATGTTTACACTTACACTTAATAGAATAATTTAATTTCTAATTTTTACAATTCTTTCCATTGTAACACAGCTGACATACTGAACCCCATACTGCTATCACAGGGTTGTTGTTTCCTACTTTCTGTTATTGGTTACAGGGAATTCTGTGCCATCAGTATTGTTATGATAGGTTTAGTTGTTTGGTACTTGCTGTTCATGGGTACTGTTTTGTTAACATTTTCTGTTTATACACACAGAAATTAAATATTCCTTTAAAAGATAGCAAGCTATACCTATACATAGTTATTAGATTTTCTGTTCAATTTATCTATCATCTCTAATCTCATTACTACAAAGTACTCATCCCTACAACCCAACCATTTGTCTCTTCTATCAATAGCTTTAGTTTGCAATTACATGAATTACTGAACCATTAATCAATCTAACATTTGCATAATGCACCATAACATAACAATTCATAAATTGCATAAAGAACCATAACATCACAATTCATAAATTTCATAATGAACCATACCATCAAATTTCATAAAACAGGTATATGTTTAATACAGACTTACAGAAATCTCTAAATTTATGCATGCACACCTCTACTATGACCAGTCCTCCCAACCTTAGAGTTCGTTTATCTCCAAAACTCACCCCCGAGCTGAGATCCTCCAAAAACAGACTAACCTCAATCTGTTCTGGAGTAGCTTATTTAAGCTATGCTTTCCCCAAAGCCTGTTTCCAATTCTGCGTCCAGAATTTCAGGATGCTTTATTCCTGTTTAGCCTAGGCTTCCCATTTTGGGACTCTTTAAAGCTGCTTTAAACTTTTCCTCAGCTTTTCCAGCTTTTTCTCACCTCTTCCCAACTACTCCTCTTCATTGGGGAAATTTAGATTTTTTCCTCAAAAATCTAAATTAGAAATAATTTCTTTCAAGGATTTTTTAAAGATTTTGGGGAAAGTCTTTTCCTTTTCCATCACCTCATGGATTAGGCAAGTGATCTCACTTTCTCATCTGGTCATAGTGCATACACAATATTTTGTTTATTTTTCATAAATAAATAGTTAACCACATCCACACAATAATTATCCATTGGGGTCCACTCCCCTTTGGATTCATGTTCAAATGTCTCATTTGAAAAGCATAGGACTTAGGGGTGTTACATATTCCCCCTCTGAAATTAAACACCGTCCTCGGTGTTGACAACTATCTACTTAGTTTATTTTGAACATAACTATGAATGATGTTCCATCATCTTAGCTTATTTTGAACATAACTATGAATGATGTTCCATCATCTTAGCTTCTCTGTTCCATGTAGCTTTTCAGCAGTAAAGTGCTCCACTGCACCTTTACTCTAGCTACGATTCGATTTCGCAATTCAATTTCTTCCCGCTTTCATCTTTGAAGCGACTCTGGAAGGAAATTCTTCTGCTGGTCCCACCTAGACCACATTCCAATCAATCATGTGAGAAACATCATGTACAAAAATAAAAATAAAAAAAAATTTCAACAAGGAGACATGAAACATATCAGGAAATTTAATAAGCAATGGTAGGGCTAGTTTATAAGCCATTTGTTTCCCTCCTTTCCAACACCTTCCTCAGTGTTACCCTTTCACGTTGATTTCCAACTTTGACAAAGATTTCTTCTTCGTCCTTGATTAGTTTCCAGCAGAGTACTCTCCTGCTTCTACTCTATTTACTGATGCCTTATGTAGTTGGTTTTCTTCCTACTTCTTTGCAAGAAGTCTGTCTGGAAGATCTTTTATTCTGGTTTCTCTGTCCACAATTCATACCAATGTAAGTAATATCAGGTACATACAATTTATAATCCACAACAACATTCTTCATTTCAATAACTTAAGAAATTCAGTTATTAGTCAAACCGTTCAGGTTCATAATAGTTTAGTGCCATTTTAGTACACTACTTATCCTTTCTTGTATTTTTCAGTGAGATTCTTTCCTCACGCAACTTGGTCCAGTTAAGCTTTTCTTGAGTTTCTAGGTGATTTATCTTCACCCTTTTTTTCTCCTTGGTTCCAGAGTGTACCCTTTCCTGTTACACACTTGACTAAACAATTTTACAACTTTTCATTAGTACTCATAAATGAAAGAAAACAATTGTATCATATGCATGTTTATGCTTACCCTTTCTCAGTTCATAGCCGTACTTCCTGTATCTTATCATTGTTTTCTTTTGTTAGTCAATCAATTTAATTAGTAATAACTAGACTCGTTAATAATCTCTACAATTCCATGCTTACTCCTCACATGAAATTTTTTTCCTCTAATCACTTTTATGAATTGTATCCACTAGTTCAAAACTTACGTGAATAAATTTGGAGCTGATGGGTTTCCCCCACACCCACGTCCAAATGTATCTCATCCTCTTTTCTCTCAGTCGGTAGCTGTGTGATCTCACACTATTTCCGGTCTTTGAATTTACGGCTCAGGAAAATTAAATTAAATAAAATTTACCCCAACAAAATTTTATAGTGTGAATAATTGTAATCACTATTATTCATCACATTTGCCAGTATTACTACTTGAAAATGTCAAGATTGAATTTGACACAATTTCCCTTTTTTCAAAGTATTCCCATAATTTACCTTAATTGTTTTTTTTTTTTTTTCCATTGGATTTTTACCCATGCATGCTCATTTTCATAATCATTTTCCCATGTATAAAAAAAACAATTGTTAGGTTTTCAATTCTACCCTAGCTAACTTTCCTGGGAAAATTTGATTTATCCCTTCATTCATTTATTCATAACTCAATGTAAGGGATCTGCATTACCTTATTTAATATGCAA
This sequence comes from Pinus albicaulis, assembly GCA_034641835.2. Classification (NCBI taxonomy): domain Eukaryota; kingdom Viridiplantae; phylum Streptophyta; class Pinopsida; order Pinales; family Pinaceae; genus Pinus; species Pinus albicaulis. Next base: position 5,938 of record JAXQQM020078288.1, read on the forward strand.
TGTTCCATAATTACTAAACCAACTATTTACCACTTCATTATTTTCCATGCATATGAGCTAAAATATGTTTATCACAAAATACTTTTAGTCATTAAATATACTTGTCTTGAACCTCATCTTGGTAATTTTTCCAATCAAATTTTTTTTTCCACATTATACTTTTATCACTTAATCTACCACAATAGTGTTTATTTCTCTTTTAACCATAATTAGAGTAATAATATTCCGACCATATGGTAAAATATGTCCTTCCCCTTTACTTGCAACTTTTAAGGTAAATTCACTTTTAATATTCCCTAGTGAATTTTTTGTCTTCTCCCTTAATCCCGTGGGTATAAAGTTGGAAATTTTCTAACTGAACTAATTTATCATGTATGAAAGTATTATATTCATACAGCTCAACAAAGTTAACATTATAACAAGATCACCTATCTTTATAATGTTACTTGTAGATTTAACTTATGTCCCATGTGCAACTTTAATCTATCATTTCTCATGATAATGATTATTATTTTATATACATAAATATATACTTTTAATAGTTAATTAAGAATTTACAACTTATATTTAACATACCTCTATTAAATATAAATTGTCATTTTTCTATTATCCCCCTTTCTTTATATACTCCAATATAACTTTTAGTTCTTCTTTTATCCCCAACTTTTAATTTCAGTTTTAATTACATATATCCATTTCTTAACCTTATTCTGAAAGTTAATTTTTCTATAGATATATATATTCTTGCACACATAATTATTTATGCTTAATTCCACCACATTGTATATATATCTATTCCAATAGAGTGAAACATATAACATTTTCTTTATAAATCTCTTTGTTATATGAACCATGATATTTCATATCATTAAATCCTCCACTCTTTTTCATATATATATATATATAGAACCACTCTATATATATAATATAAACTCCATCATGTATATATAGAATCCACCATATATAAATATAATCCACCACATATATATATAGTCCACCGCACATATATATATATAACGGGGTTCTTGGTATTGTTTAACAATATCCACTATATCTCATTTGTATATACCCATTGTACCCTAAAACCATATCCTATAAATATTCATTTTGTTTTTAAATAAGAATGGTACCTGGTTACTTGAGTATTAATTTCAGTATTTCAGATTTATATTCCTCATATATACAGGAACCCCATGGATAAAAATTTTAGATCCATTCTTTATTAATATGGGACCCTTTCTCTACATAGGGTACGCAATTTTCTATAACTCGTATACTTATCCTATACCCGTATAAGTATACATAGGGGATAAAGGGTATCAAAATTTCTTTATTAGAGTATGTATATAAGGATAATTTTTTTTTTTTATATACATTCCGTTTCGTTGTTTACCTGATTACTGGAATAATTAAGTTCAGAAGGGACATTTAATTCCCGTTTTGCTCACAGTAATTCCATGGATATAAAATAGTAGACCCCCTTATTATTACATGATGCACTTCACTAACTCTGGAGTAGGTATAAACCCTATAACACATATATTGTTTATGTCAATTTAATACCCCCTCTTTTTGAAATACTTTATATATTATATATATATCATTGGTATAGGAAACCCACATATATATATTTATATATATATATATATATCCATATTCTATCCAAGGGATTGAATGAGCGCCATTACATATATAGCTTATATCCAAAGATATCCTATGCATAAATATATATTTTGGTCAAAGTATTGGCGCTCCTTTTCAAATACATAGGCAACGCGTGTATATCAGCTCATAAGTGAAATCACTTATGTATATATATATATATTTTTTTTTGTTGTGTTAAAAGGTTTATTGAACCTATCGTTATATATATTCCATCCTACTTAGACCCCATTTTATGTCTTAAGGTAGGAAAAAATGCATGGAAGTCCATAACCTTATATTCATGATATTGTCCCCCAGATTCGATTTAGGTGCTCCTCTATGTATACATAGAATCGTGTGCTACGATTCAGCAGCTATGGTATATGGTTGATGATCAATTCGGGCGTCAAATGTAACGTTTAAGATATCAGCCACGTCAACGGACACGCGTAGGGGTGATTTCAAAATTCTGAGACCGACGACATACCTACCAATTGCAGTTGCAGGAATTTAATGATGATACCGTGCGTGCTCTGGGTACTCGTCTTTGGCGCATGGTTTTCTTTAGGGTTTATACGACCGAAACCCTAACCTGCATTTAACGTTAGTATGAATGACCTTTGGTGAAGTTTTTTTACACGCAACTCTTAGCTGTTGATCTTACACTGCGCAGGAAGGTACTTCCGGCCACGTCTCACGCAGAGTTATGGAGTGTTTGTACGCAGAAATCCGTTGCGTCCCGACTTGTATGTTTTTGGTGCACGCTACTGGAGTTTTGCTGTCACAAGAGTGGTACGGTGACGGTCGCGCCTGGCAGGTCTTCAACCCCAGCTGGAGGAGCAGTGGGTAAGAAGTCTTATCAGCCTGAACAGTTTACTACTTCGCCGACTATTTGGTTTTCCTGGTACATTGACAAGGATAAAGAAAATGTTAACTCTTACGGCCTGGTACCTATGTTCTTGTTCGAGGAAATGGTTATAATCACCCTCAGATTTTTGGCGAGTTCGCTAGTATTGAGGGTTAACGCATAAACTCCGGTGCGGGGTTTCAATTTCTTTTATAAGTTTGATCCTCGAATCTGTCTGTTCTTGTGCGAAGAATGAATTCTCTTGTGGATTCGTCTAGAGATCTGTTTGTTTCTTTCTCCTTGGTTTGGTGTAATAAATTTATATGAACCATTTCAGAACGTATGGCGCAGACATCATAAGGGTTCTAGATCTTTGACTCAGGTTTTTCCATGGTGACATATCAATGCTTTTACTCGACAGGTAAGTCTGCTTACAGTGTTCTCGGTTTCTCTTTTCTATACAATTGTGTTTATTTTAGGTGTTATACAGCTAACATTCAGCGTTTATTTTCACGTGTTGTTACTCAGGTTTCAGACGGTTTTGAGGTACGAGCTCTTGTTTCCCCATTTTCCCCAAAGGGTCGATGGAGAAGCCACTCTCCTCATCGACTCTGTTCGTGCTCCGATTTGTTACAGTAACGTTTGGAGTTATGCCTTTGCATCAGCGTGAGCAGAATGGAAGGTTAACATTAATTTATTGTTGGGTTCCTATCGTTTAGTTGTTTGATCATTTAACTCGCCTTCTCCTCGCATCTTTTTAACGCGTTGGAGTCCGGTGCACCGGTTATTACAGGGGACGTTGCTGAGTTGACTTGATACATTGGTCTGTGGCTAGTCGTGCTACACGGCTTAGTTTACGTAGAGTGGTGTAGTGGAGTTCGACAGGGTTCAACCGTGTTGCCTATCTACATATATATGTGTACATCTGGTAATGGTTGCGTTTACTAACTTAAATCTGGTTTCGTGCATCCCGCATCCGTTAAAATGATGTTCTGAGTTCACGCGCTCTGGTTGCATAGTAAGGGAGTCCACCCGATCTCAGCGCGGTTATTTGTGTCTAGTATCACACGAAGCTTTATATACTGTAGCTCTGAATTTTCTCGCTCTAGTGTAGCGTTTCTCATAAGTTTTATAACCTAGTTATGTTGATTTCTGTTCCATACCTATGTTTACTTATTTTCCCTTGTATATACAGCCATATTAACCAGGTTTACGGAGATTCATCATTTGAATTCTTGGAACTCTGATAAGATCCTTGCTTCCTGTTTACTGAAAGTTGGTTCTGCTCTGCAAATCTTGTTTTTCGGAATGATATTATTTAGCGCACTAATGGTAATCTACTGACAGTAGAAACCACGACCTAATCATGGTATGCACAAGGTTGCCGCCGAATGATTCGGCCTCGGCGCTCATCCAATTTTCCCTGTTAAATTTTTTTTTTTTTTCGCTCAAACCCTTATTTGCAAAAGCACAGGGTTTAATTGCTTATTAATGTATGGATATTTGATTGAATGCAGTTACAGGTGTTAGATGGTTCATGGAATGAACTTTTCATTAAATCCCCTGTTTCTTTGAAACCGATATCAACAGGAGCCATTACGTTTGCTATTCGGCACCTGCGTTATGCTCTTGCTTTACTCTTACATATAAATGTATCGCATGCAATATTAAAACGAGCTTTTTGGTGGAGCTCTCAGCATTTAGGTCAGCATGGTATTTATTTTTCTTTAGCTCAAGTTTAATTAATTGCCCACCGTGAACTATCGACCATTTAACGCGTTGAACTCGCATATGTCAATAATTAACTGGTGCAACCGGGCGTTTTATGTTGTGCTATTTCTACTAAGAATACTTCCATTGTTCATCGTACATATTTTCACCATCATATACTATGGCACTTGTGGATTGTGAATGCGCCCTTTATTGAACTCACCGCACTTCCGTTTTACGTTTTAAAGCATTGCAAAATATATCTATGTATTGTTATTACTTTGATGCGCGGCTTTGAGATTTTTTTTTTTTTTTTTTTTGATTCATGTATACATGAGAAATCTTACAAGCGGAGGAGACTCACAATGTCTCGGCCAATGATTCCCATCCTCAAAGAAGATCTTTTTAGGCCTCCACTTTAACAGATTTGTATCATTAAATTTTGCATAATATATTAGAGCATGTAGACTTGTAATTCCTGAAACATCTGCTACTTTTATACCGTTCTTAGAAGTTTTTATTGAAGATTATGTTCATTAAAAATGCTGGAAGATACCTATCCTCAGATTAAATCCATCACAGATTTAGAGATTTTTGGGAGATGGTTCTTCCGAGCCTTCTCTCATGCAACTCTAGCACTCAAAATTTTCTACTAGACCAGTTTGTTAAATGCATGGACTACATACTTCATTAAAACTTCAACCTCGTTCCATTAAAACAATTCCAAGGATAGTTATATGTAATCTGGAAATTAATTAATCAGTTTTAACTTCCATTTCTCACCTACACCAGTATGAAATAAATTTTTCTTCGCTGTCTTCAGCCTTAAACGAGAACTGCCTATAGTTAATTTTGTAAATATCTTAGGAGTTTCTCATTAATATTTCATTAACCCAGATCTACCTACAGCTTGTTCTCTTTAATCATGGTTTGTAAGCTGTATCCCTTAGTATTGTTCAATGTTCAGTGACTCAACATTTTTTTTTTTTTTTTTGAGTGAGCACATATCTTGCCCAATTTTCTCAACTTGGGCTCCGATACCATTTGTCACGTCTCCCAGACCCAGCTTTCTACACATATAACATAACTCAGATATTCTCCGCTTTATGCGCCAGATAACCTTGATAGTTTTTTTTTTGTTCTGAATCACTTACAAATTCAGACTATCATCCGGGGTTTAAATTCTTTTCAGTACTTATAGACAGCAATGGAATATAAGAATTTCCATGAGAATTTTTGGGCTTGACCTCCCCTCTTCTCAGTCCATTTATTAGACTTATATATCTATATATATATTACTTTTTATTTCTCAGGTTTTTCTTTTCAGAGTTTTGTCCAACTCTAGATGATTGCTAGGCCCTTCCTCAACTTTCTAGTTTGCAGGCCTTATAAAATTTTCAACATTTTAAAGTTGCATCATCGAGGTATAGATGTATGCCTCCTCGCATACATATATCTATACTCAGTTAACCTCCATTTCTCCAACTACTTTCCCAGCAGTTTATATGGACGGTAACCAGATGCTCTGTTCATTGTATGTTTTACATATGCTTACAATCTTCCCTCACCCAACCTTTTATCACACAATAGATTGTTCAATAGGATTCCCCCCTTATTTTACTGTTACAAACATTCAACATGTGTGACACTCTGGTACAGATTCAACTGTTCCATGGGAAAACTAGGAAACAAATCCTCTTGCTTCAATCAAATGGAGGTAGAGAATACTGAACTGGATAGTTTAGAATTCCTAGTGTTAGATCCTCGTCCTTAGTTAGGATTCAACTTCTGCTTTCATATGTTTACACTTACATTTAATAGAATAATTTAAATTCTAAATTTTACAATTCTTTCCATTGAAACACAGCTGACATATTGAACCCCATACTGCTATCACAGGGTTGTTGTTTCCTAGTTTCTGTTATTGGTTACAGGGAATTCTGTGCCATCCGTATTGTTATGATAGGTTTAGTTGTTTGGTACTTTCTGTTCATGGGTACTGTTTTGTTAACATTTTCTGTTTATACACACATAAATTAAATATTCCTTTAAAAGATAGCAAGCTATACCTATACATAGTTATTAGATTTGTTGTTCAATTGATCTATCATCTCTAACCTCATTACTACAAGGTACTCATCCCTACAACCCAACCATTTGTCTCTGCTATCAATAGCTTTAGTTTGCAATTACATGAGTTACTGAACAATTAATCAATCTAACATTTGCATAATGCACCATAACATAACAATTCATAAATTGCATAATGAACCATAACATCACAATTTATAAATTGCATAATGAACCATAACATCAAATTTCATAAAACAGGGATATGTTTAATACAGACTTACAGAAATCTCCAAATTTATGCATGCACACCTCTACTATGACTAGTCCTCCAAACCTTAGAGTTCGTTTATCTCCAGAACTCACCCCCGAGCTGAGATCCTCCAAGAACAGACTAACCTCAATCTGTTCTGGAGTAACTTATTTAAGCTATGCTTTCCCCAAAGCCTGTTTCCAATTCTGCGTCCAGAATTTCAGGATGCTTTATTCCTGTTTAGCCTAGGCTTCCCATTTTGGGACTCTTTAAAGCTGCTTTAAGCTTTTCCTCAGCTTTTCCAGCTTTTTCTCACCTCTTCCCAACTACTCCTCTTCATTGGGAAAATTTAGATTTTTCCTCAAAAATCTAAATTAGAAATAATTTCTTTCAAGGATTTTTGAAAGATTTGGGGAAAGTCTTTTTCCTTTTCCATCACCTCATGGATTAGGCATGTGATCTCACTTTCTCATCTGGTCATAGTGCATACATAATATTTTATTTATTTTCATAAATAATTAGTTAACCATATCCACATAGTAATTATCCATTGGGGTCCACTCCTAGTTGGTTTATGTTCAAATGTCTCATTTGAAAAGCATGAAACTTGGGGGTGTTACGGTATGTTTACATTTTTTTTTAATATAATAAATTGAATTAAGGTGTTTTGAAATAACTAAAGGTTTAATATCTACAAAATATTTCAAATAATAGTTAGTTTTAGAAGGTTGAATATTTTGATAATAGTTAAAGATGGAGGGATAAAGACTATTTGAGAAATAGTTGTGCTCTTTGCACCTTCCAATTTAAATAATAAATGTTATAAAATTAAATTAAAATACAATATATAAAAAATAATTTGATTCTAAAATATGCTATGTTTTTTTGGAAGATGTGGTATTGATTAGTGGTATTGGCTTATGATATTGTAACAAAACATATTTATAAGTTAAAAAACTTCATAATAAATTGGGGTGAATTATGAGGTAAAGAGATTTAAATTATGTTGCTCAGCTAGTGTATGTTTTATTTTGATTTTGTTTTTCTACTTGGAATGAAAGCATAAGAAACCTCAAAGCATTTCCCAATATTTACTAGATGATAAACCTAGTAATTGTAAGTCGACAACCCTAATTACCAAGTCTTATAGCAAAACCAAAGACAACAATACCAAAAAACTTCACATCTAACTCTAAACTATTCTAACTAGTCTTTAAAACTATATAAACTATAAAATATATGTAACATGAAATATAAATATAAATAACATTATTTTTTTATTATAATTTAATTTTATATCTCACACTTTATTTATCTATACTCTAATAAAACATCTCCCCCTATATAATTGTGTTAATTACTTTTAAAATCAAACACATATTTTCATACGTATTAGTGTGTTATTATGTTGAGTTCACTATGACCATTCAAGATTATGCTACATATTGCACCACATCTCACTTAATATGTTAGAATGTTAGCCTCAATATTTTTAAAAAAATTTCTCGACGTTGATTAAAATTTATATATCAATAAAATAAGTTATATAATAATTAAATTTTATAAAATTATTTATATTCATTTTTATATGATAATAATAATTTGGAAGAAGTGTTTTTTTATTGATTAAGTATAATTATAATATTGAAAAATTAATAATAGATGATGGAAAGCATTAGTTATGAATTTAAAATAGTTGTAATAGAGAAGAATTAATTATATCTTGATACTCTCATAACTCTTGTCATTTTATATTTTATGTATTGAAAAGTTTTAGATTGTAACATTTTTAATTTTTAAATAGTTATGGATTAAGAGTAAATTTGAAAGTGTTCTAAAACATATAATATTAAAATAAAAAGAAACATATTTTGTCTTATACTCTTTATAAAAGAGTGTATTCGTTATTGAAGATACAATTATGATTAGGTACCTAATGTATATGAATAAGATAAATAATATAGTAAAAAAAAATCAAATTAAAACCACTTTTTCTCAAGTAATGTTTGGTTAAATCATTAGATAATCAAGGAAAATGGCATTCTTATAATTTATTAAAAAATAGGATTACATTTTTTTTCTTGTAAGTTTAGCAACTGTGAGGCTACATCATGGTCATGTCCAAGAATAATCCATAATTCTAGATCTATCAAGACTGTAATTAAAAGACAATGCTCTTAGAAAATCAGAAAGGAAGAAATATTTTTCTTGTCTTGAAAATTACTTGTGATATTCTTGAATTCTTATTAACTTTATTTATATTCTTATTTTATCTTATTTACATAAATAAATCATCAAATCAAAAGTTGAATATCATTGACTCTAGATATAGGGACCCAGCCAGGAAAAACCCATATGAAGGGGAAAACCCAGTCAAAATATTCCACAAGTAGATTCAAATCAAACTGAGACAATCCAAAACCTTTTACCTAGACAAAGAACCTCCTTTGATCCACCAAGTCAACGTCCAAGATGTTTTTCCAAACATAAAAAGTTAACTGCAACAAGATTGCATGAATACACACATCAAACACAAAATTTCGTCCCTACTACTTCAAGAATTTTAACCCAGCTTTAGATCTGTGATTGCAGCCCTCTTGCAATTTTAATTTTTTGCACATGTGAGTCAAAAGAGAGAGAAATTAGTGTTCTGAGGCTCATAATTAGGTTGAATTATCTTCTTTGAGGCTAATTTGGTGGAGGTTGACTCAATTTGTATCAAAATAATTTTTCTTTCTTAATATACAAAGCCCAAGACATGTCTATTAAATGATGACAAAGACTAGGACTCATGACATAAACCATAGAAGCCTAAAATGGAGGATTTGACCTAAATATAAAATAATAAGAGCATGAAACCAATCCTAATAAATAATTTTCTTTTATAATATTTTATTTTCTTACTTTTGAAAAATACAATACATCATGACTCAAATACAATTATGAAGACCGATAATAGTTACATTCTTCAAAACTCTCTTAAATAGGGAGGTATTCATAATTACATAGGTATATAGGTACACGGATGAAATCCAAATGATATTTTATATGAAGAGTCATAACACACTCAATGCTACAGATAGAAACTTTCCAAGGTATCTAATTAGTTGGGACTAAGGTGTATTCACGACTTTAGCCACTATAGGTACCACCCGCCTGTAGCTATAACACCAACCCAAGGATCTAAGTATCAAATCTAAGTTTGGAGCTCCACAAGACCAATGATACCCTCCCTACTTCGATATCTAGACATCATCACAGGCCAACCAAGTGTCCTCCCAAGCATCTTGTCCCTTCAAAATGATTCACCTCTCCCTATAAACTAAATCATATACATCCACCAGTCTAAGCATGCTTCTAGAAATTTTTACCTTCTTATGGAGATATTTGCACAATCCCAACCCCAATTAGTAATAAAATTTCAATATATATTCATGTTTAACATAAAACTTGGGGTCCTTATTCATTCTTATGTTTCTTAGATCATCATTTTATTATCCAGACACATCTCGTTGGGAGATTTCTTCTTTAAGTTCTTCGGTAGCACCAAACTCAACTTTAACACTTTTCAACACAACTATGTCTTTGTTTGCAACTTCATGAATCAATAACTTCCATATGTAGTGTTTTATCCATTTTTTATCCCATGATTTCTTCAAGGTATTCACTATAGTTGTCACAATATGACCTCCCTTTTAACTGGAGAGATATACACTTTAAAGCTTCCTCTCAACTAGAGACAATTCCATTAACAATTTTATTCCTCCAGCCACATCGGCTCTTTCTTCACATTATCATATCATAAGATAATTTCAACCTTTTGGAACATCATTACTTCTATATTCACATGATATGAAGGTCATATATCAATAATTCTAATGTTATCATGGTTCGTACAACTCCCCCTTTCCACCATACTCATTATCAACATCAAGTCAAAAATAAGTATTAATTATGAAAATATATTCGACATCTTGAAGACCATATACGTGAAATTCTTCCATAACAAGTATAACCAAGCACATATATATATATATATATATATATATATATATATATATATAAGAGCATAAATTCTTCTTGCAACATTCCCTAGGCTTCTTGCAACAACATTTGCGAGATTTCATCATCAAACACTAAATCTTAGACATCAATTAATCAAGTTATCATAGTGAAAGAATTTTATGTCCTATAATCTAAAATAAATATCTACTAGGATTTTTATCGTAAATAAAACTACAAATTTAGATATACAATTTTTTTTTATCAATCTAGGAATCTAATCATATAGAAGAGCATATATCAAGGGTTTAATTCCTAATAATTTAATAATATAGAAGAGCATACATCGAGGGTTTCATTCCCAGGAATTTACATTGACTTATTGCAAGGGTTTTGTCATAAACCCTAACTTATCAAACACTAAATATCTAGGGTTTTGTTATATAACCTAGACATCAGCAAAAAACCCTAAAAGGCTAGGGTTTTACCATAAAATTTCCAAAACCCTAAACATCAAGAGAGTAGGATTTCATCATGATTTCTAAACCCTAAGAAGGTCAGGGTTTCATTATTAATGTACTCTAATCATCAAAAGGTCATGGTTTTGTACCTAACCCCTCAAACAACAATCTTCATGATTCAAAACCCTAGACATGAGAGAGTTAGTAATATAAATTTTAAAAGAAAAATGATCATAACTTATTGTATGAAGAAGATTTTGCAATAGGAATTGTAGTCTAAAACATATCTTGAGTTGTAATTTAACAAACCTTGTGTAATTTCCTTGTCAATAAGCTTACTTTTGCGATACAATTCTTTCCTTGAAATTTTCTTCATAATCCTTATGTATTCCTGCAAGCATTCCTATCATGGAAAATACAAAGAAAGGATATAATTATACAACAAAAAGAAATCTATATGTGTGGAGTAAATTAAACATGAAAAAGGAAGCAAATAACATGATACTTATCTTTGGTAAAATGGTGGAGGCTCCCTCTTAATTTATATCAATTCAATCTTTCTGAGGGATACCAGCAAATTAGAAAAATAGCTCAAGAATTTTTACCAAGACATATTAGGTCTATGAAATTTAGAAATCAGAACATAAAAGAAAAACTTTACAAAACATAAAAAAATACTCTATTTTGTAACTAGTAGGATATGCAAGGGAGAAACTCAATAATATAAGTCTTTGACTTTAGATTCTTCAACCTTGTTCTTCTAGCGTGGAGCTTCATGAAAAACTATTGTATGTTCTCTTTCTCTCTTTTTTTTCCTTGTATTCTCAGGACATTCACTCTTGTATTGTCCCATATTATGAAAATTAAAACTTTTATTTTTAGATATGTCAAACTTCTTCTTTGGTCCTTTAAAATTCTTGTTTCCTCCATTTTCTTGTAGTGGGAATAATATGCATTGGAAGTGTTGTTCTCTTCATCTTCCTTCTTGCCACTTACTAATGAGATGTGATCTTCTTCTTGACTACATGCATTCTTTGTTTCTTCAAAGGATTGTGTTTCTTTTCAACTGCTAATACCTTATGCAAAGGAGCTCCATGATTTTGGTATACCTAGTAGTGCAACAATCACAAGTTATTTATCTCCTATGACTTCATCAATGGCTTGTATCTGATCTCTTATTCGGAAAATCCTTACAAAATAAGAATACATAGTGCCATATTTTGTCATATTTATTGTTCTTAGTTCATTCTTGATACTATTTACTTAACCAATATTTTTTATGGTGACTAATTTAGAGAGAGTTTCATACATCCCTTGTGAAATATCTATGTTCAACATGCAGGAGATTAGGTTCTCCTCTACTCCATCTACAATTAGATTCATGGCCAAGAAGTTTGTTTCCATGTGCTTTTCCTTTCTCAAATCATCTACCATTTCCTTAACTTTTCCTAATAAAAAATCCAATACTAATGTTTTGCAAGGATGCGATCTATCCTCTTCATTCATGCTTTATAGTTGGTGGCTCCATCTAGCTTGTTTTTTATCTTTATTGAAGTTTCCATAGACTTTACAATGTATCTCTTATTTGATATAGATATTAGGCCTTCCTCTTCTTATATGGTCCTCCTTATGATCTTACATTGACCCCTCCTTCAATAGATATTCAACCTGCCCTTTTCCTTCTCTTCCTTTACCTTAGATCTGAAACTATGTTAGAAAATCAGAAAGGCGGAAATATTTTTCTTTTCTTCACAATTATTTGTGATATTATTGTATTATTATTAACTTTATTTATGTTCTTATTTTATATTATTTACATCAAGCAATCATGAAATCAAAACTTGAAGATAAATGGCACTAGATATAGGCACTCAGCCAAGGCAAAACCCCTATGAAGGATGAAACCTAGTCAATCTCTTCCACTAGTAGATTTAAATCAAACTGAAACAATCCATGACCTTAGACGTAGAAAAATAAGCTCGTTTTATCCACCAAGGTGTTTTTCCAAACATCAAAATTTAACTGCAAAAATATTACATCAATATTGCATCAAAGATAGAATTCGAGCCCTACTTCTTCAGAATTTCGGCCTAGCTTCAGATATGTAATTTCGACCCTCCCGCAACTTCAATTTTTCGTAAGTGCGAGTCAAAAGAGAGAGAAATTATGGTTTTTCCTTCTTATCTTAGGGTTCTCCTTCTTCTAGGATTCTTCTCTCCTTCTCGTTTCTGTTTCACACTACTTTTTATCCTCTTGCAACTGCAGATACAATTTTCTTGGTAAATTTTTCAAATGAGGTCAAGTAGCTACCAATATATATTGGTTTGAGGCTCCTAATTAGGACGACTTGGTGGAGGAGGCCTATTTGACTCAATTTACATCAAAATAATTTCTCTTTCTTAATATACAAAGCCCAATAAGGGCCTATTAAATGATGAAAAAGACTAGGACTCATGAGAAAAACCATAGAAGCATACAATGGAGGTTTTGACCTAAAAGCAAAATAATAAGAGCATGAAAACCATGCTAATAAATAATTTTCTTTTAAATAATTTTTTTATTTCTTTCTATTGACAAATACAATACATCATGTCTAAAATACAATTATGAATACGACCACTAGTTACATTCTTCAATGGGTGCAAGATGTGCTAAGGTAATTAGTATTTTTGTTGGGTTTTGGAGTAGTATCTTAGAAAATTAGGTGCATTCCTAGAGGAGGAAAATGTTATATTTATTGCTACATATTTGAAAAGGAATGTGAATTTGTGGTGGAGAACCAAATTAGAGGAGATTATTGCTAGTCACATCCAAGATGACATCGCTACATGGGAAGAGATGAAGGAAGCTTTGTACATGAAGTTTGGAACAAAAAATTAAACATGGAATGTAATGACTAAGCTGAGGACTTTAAGAAACAATAGTAGAATATTGGTTTATATACACTATTTGGGTCTCATGCTGGAGATCATGGGTATGTCTATTGGAGATCACATGGAGATAGGTTGTTTAACATCATGGATAGATTGCAGCTATGGGCACAAATAGAAATGAGAAGGCAGAATGTTTAGATGTTTACACAAGCTATTATTTTGGTAGATAAGCTCTTGGATTTCCATGTAAATGGGGAGATATAAGGGAAATATTAGGGTGGTGACAAAGGCAATAAGAAGGCATCCAAAGGATAAGGGAAGTATTCAATGGTATATGGACCGAAGCAGAGTACCTTGGGGAAAGGGAATAAGTCTCTTTCATGTTGGACATGTGGAGAAGATAAATGAAGAATAATTATCCAATGAAGTAGAAGTTAATTGTAATGCAGTCGACATAGAAGCCATCTATAGGAATAATGCATGTTTTGGGTGAAACTTCTTCAATAAATGCTACTCCAAAGCATGATCGAATTAGGAACCAGTTGAAATATGTCAGTATATGTGTATGTGGGAGTCAATCGGCTTCTTTGATAAGAAACAGAGCTACTCATAACTTCTTGAGGGAGGATGTAATAGGGAGATTCAATTTTCTTATTGTTCCAGTCGATATGTCCCTCAAAGTAGTGAACTCCAAGGATAGGGGAGTTATTGGGATGATCAAAGATGTTCCAATGATGATTAGATGTTGGAGTGGGAAGCTTGAATTCACCACCATTCAACTGGATTCCTATGAGATTATAATGGGAGAGGAATTTTTTATTAGAGTGAGATTTGTATATGTACCACATTTGGACATTTTTCTCAGTCTTTCAGGAGTAAATGTTGTGATTTTTTTTGCCATGAAAACCATTTTAGATGGGAATGCAAGGATTAAAATAATTTATGTGGAGGGGATACATTTTGATAATGATTTTTTTAGGAGGTTAGATCACGTGGATTCTACTCTTTTATGATATAAAAATATCATGACTGTTTTGGTAAAGAGGATTTTGAGTCATGCTAAGAGACCTAAGATTGTTTATGTTGAAACTTCAATATTGAGGACTACTTTTATGATGATGGAGCTAAAAGGATTTCATCTTTAGTACAGGATGATGTTCCTTAGTATAAAAAATCAAGTAGAGAGTTGGAGGAGTTTATTGAGTCACCAAGTGTAGAGGCTCGGCTTAGGGATCCATAGTTGGAGAGGTTGATCGAGAAAAGTGAAGGTAGGATTGGTTCTTATCCCCCTTTGTTGAGGTACATTGAAGATGGGTATGGAGGGTTCATTCTAGGAGTAGGAGGACTATTTCGAGGATTTACTAGAGCATATTCATGGGAGTAGGGTGCATCTTTAGGAGATAGAGTTCGAATGTGGAGAGGTATCCCCTGAGGCTAACCCACTTCATCTTCTTTGTGATCTCTTAGATATGGCATCATTTTCAGTTTTTTAGGGTGACAAGCTCGCGAGGATATGTGGAGTACATTGTAGAGGTACTTCACAATGAGCAGATTTGGGATGACATGTATGTGTAGGATGCACAAGATGACATGGAAATGTGATCGTGTTTGCATTTTTTATTGATGTGAGTTCTTGTGGATTTGGTGCTACAATCATATTAGATACATGACTAGCTAATGACATAAGGGGATCCAAAACATGAAATTATTTCAAAAACATTTGCATAGTCACTGGGTTAGCTAGTGTCGGGTGATGAGAATTTCTTACATGATTCATGCAACAGAGAGGTTGTTTCATGCCATGAGATGTCAATTTGATGAGAAATATTCTTCAGTATGTAGTACCTTTCGTTATGGATGGAATTCCAGGAGGATTTAATTATCGAGGATGACAACATTTTTAGAGTGGGGGAGGATGTTAGGCCTCTATGTTTGAGTTCCCACAAGTGCCACTAGTTGGATAATATGAGTTGCAAGACGATACATTCATCACAAATTTTGTGATTTTTATGGGATGTTTTGGGGGTCTGGAACAAGGGAATCAAGAGTGCCAAATTCCACGTCGGCATGAGAGCGCCTATACAAGGTGCTTGAGATGGCATGAGAGTGCTCGAATGGGGTGACTGGGTTGGCATGAACGCACCTATGATGAGGCACCTAAGAGTTAATATGGTCTTGTCAAAGAAGCCCAAGGTGGAATGAAACACTCCTGAGATAGAATGGATGTGCTTGTATAAACACACCGAAGGAGATGGAATGAGTTCAATGAGACCACACGAAGCACCCACACACAAGAAAACACAACTTGGCCTAACTTGTTGGTATGAAATGAGTTTTAGCTAAGACCACATGAAGTTCCCATGCATGAGATGAAACAAGTCACCTGACTAAAATTTGGGGTTTCCCACATGAAATGAGATGTAATGATAATTAACAAAGACCACACAAGTGCCCATGTTGAGATGGAATGAGTTAGCCTAATCACCCAATTTTCCATCCGAATGCATGATGGAGTCATATGAGTAAACAATTGAATGAGTA
The DNA here is from genome assembly GCA_034641835.2 of Pinus albicaulis. Taxonomy (NCBI): domain Eukaryota; kingdom Viridiplantae; phylum Streptophyta; class Pinopsida; order Pinales; family Pinaceae; genus Pinus; species Pinus albicaulis. Next base: position 22,339 of record JAXQQM020078288.1, read on the forward strand.
GAATGAAAGGATAGTAGAGGGTTTGGAAAAAAAATTAAGGAATGATTTTAGATTACAACCAAACGAGTAGAAGAGTAGCATGAAGGTTTTCTCTACCCCTGTGGTAGAGTAGGTTCATTCCAACTGAAAAATGTGTGAGTTGCAAGATGAACCAAACCAAGTGATAGTCAATCATACTTGAGATTGTGTAAGAAGTGTCATGAGGTGAGAGGAGTGGTTTTTTGTGTATTTGTTTTGGGATTTGTTTGAGAAACCAAGGTTGTTTCTATTGTAAATTGAGAAGGGACAAGGGCCTTGGAAACATTTAACCTTGCAACATGTTAATCAAAATATATTTATATATAGTTTGAATAGAGGACTGAGGTTCCCATTCTATTTATATGGTGTACTATTTTTTGAAAAAATATTGTATTTATGTAACAAAAGGTTGTAGAATGATCTATATATTTGTTGATGTTATGATTGTGGACTATATGTGGTGGACGTAAAATTGTAGTTGAGCATTATACTCATGTTATGATTGAATTTTAGATTCCACAACCAAAATATTTTACACGTGAATTAGAAATATAAGTGATAAAGGTGCAGTATAGAAGTCAAGTACACATAAGTTAGTCACAACCATTGTCCTTCACTAATAACCACCTCAAATATCATCTAGTGGGTGAGATAATGGCATAGAGCATGATGCTTATTTCCCTATGTTGATTCTAATTATGTATAGTAGACTAGAATGCTAAAATAAAGAATAAGATTATGTACAATAGGTAAAAAAACTAGAAAATAAGAATATATATAACGTGTGGACTATACAACAAAGATGAAATGTAATTGAACAATGTAGATCATACTAATAAGAAAATGTGTAGGCATATTAATAATTATACTCTATTTGTTATAAGACTAAGCGAGTACGTGAAGAACTCGCATAAGTTAACCAAAATTTTTAGAAATATAAGCAAACATATCTACTCTTGAAATATTAAGTATAATTTTCACATATGTATGATGGAAAAATGATGTTTTTCACGTGCTAATTTTATTAAAAATTATAATAGTATGATAGTCTTTTTTTCTTGATTCCTATGAGAATATAGACCAAAAATATATTCTAAAATGTCTAAGATGTTATAAAATTATACATATACATCTGAAACACAAAAATTAAGGAAGAAAATATGTTTTGGGAAACTTGGATCTCTATGATAAGATTGAATCAACAATATGTTATGCAAAATTTGCACCATTTAGCACTGATACAATACATCTCATAGCTTCTAATAACACAAAATTATGCAATAAATAAAGAACAACATTGATCAAATCAATCTGAAACTGATGTGCTTACTTCCTTTTTGTCACTCCTTGAAATATTCTATTATCACCAAAATGGGTAAGCCCTAGTACTCATGAATAATTTTTTTAGGGGAAAATGGCAACTTATAACTTATGCATACCCCTCCTCATCATCATTTTCCAACCTCTCCTTCTGGGCCTTGTGGAATATTTTGTAGCCTCTTGGGAAGTTAGAGAATACAACTATTTTATAATTAATCTCCTCATTAATTAAAATTTTGATTTTAAAATTGGGTGTGCAATTTTAGAAGAAGTATTTCTTTAATTTAATTTATGTTGGTAGGTGGGGTCACCAGTCATGTCTATCTTATTTAAATGTTCTCATAAATATTATCACTTGTATGAAAATAAATCATATGTAAATATGTCATCATCTTAAATCTATGTAAATAAAGCATCACATCACCCATCATAATATACATGGCCATATAAAACAACCTTGTACCTCCGATAAATAGTAGCATAATCAAAATATAACATGATAAAAAATAAACATGTTTTCCCAAAATTATAATGTGTATCATAAACTATGATATGGTTGTATAAATTCAATTTGAACCATAAAATTAAAATAGAACTAATATATCCAGATAAATCAAGAGGCCTATTAGAACGAGCACCCTATGCACTTTTCCTCCCCTCCTCTCTTCTCCTTGTATGTGTGGGTGCATATCTTGGAAAGATATTTCTCTCTTTATATCTATCCCTAATGCACTAGTGTGGTAATGTGAAGATATAGCCTTAAAAGGTCTAATATGACAAGTGATTTCAAGACAGGTCTAATTGATGGAGGTGGAAATAAATGGTACACAAGCTAAGAGAAGTGGTGCTTGAGTCACACTTTTTTTACTTGATTCACCATGTGCTTCATAAATTTGAGACTGATGTATAAATATTGTATAATTTTTCGATGTAGGCTGGTGTTGAAGTCTAAGAATTTCTCTTTTTTACCACCCTTTTTTACATCATTTTCCACCCTTTTGTCATTTTTCTTTAAAATCCCAACATATCAAGCTCAAGATCAAATCCACAAGGTACTGAAACATCCATAATTAGTTTATGTGTCTTTAATGAAATTGTGACAAAATTATCTTACAATTGTCGAATTGTGTACATTCTGTAGCTAACAACTTGTTCTATAGCAATGTTCATTGTTCAATAGGTTCCAATGGTCCATAAGAGCAAAGAAGGCTGTCAGAAGATGGCATTTGGCTTCCATATGGTTATCCACCCACTAGCATTACGTTGCAAGCCAAACATAATGAGGAATATGAAAGTCAAAGGCTGGGTCAAACTAGGGAATTGCATGTCATAGATGTACACTCAAGATGAAGAATCAAGTGAGCGAGATACTTATTTGAAGAAATACGAAATCTCGTATGACTTGATTTTTACAATAGAAAGTCATAACGAGACAAGGACTCTTACGATAGCAATCTCATAGGTGTCAAGTTGCTTAGAATTTATCGACTTAAAACTATTTTAAAATTGTTTATATTTCCTATATAAATAACACTGACTGAGACTGAGAACACAATTATGAATTGGTGATAAATCATTGTTGTTAAGATATTGATACGTTGTTCCTTTAATCGAAGTTTCTATTATCTCTTCAATGTGTGCATGAAGTCTTTATTGATCATTGATCCTACATTCTAGGAGGGTCCCCTGTGAGCTGTGAGGTTTACATTTCAAGTTTTGAATTAGGTTAGTTTACACTTTTCTCAGAATATCACTTTCATTATAGTTTTCATTTTTGGTTCATTTATCATTGTTCGAGAGTAATCATAAAAAGGAAAAATACCAAAAAGAGTTAACAATTCAATTCTTATTTTGTCACTTATACTTAGATATTCTTAGATAAGTCATTGTAGATTTCAAGTTTCAATTTTGTTAATAGCTAGTCATTTTCGAAATTTGTTATGTTAGATTGGAAATATGATTTGGACGTTAATACACACACTAGTAATCTGTCTCGAGTTGGATTATCATTCTCGTTATCTCTATTTCATTTTAATTTCCTTTTAAAAGATATTTACCTTTCATAGATTAAGATCATGTCATCAATCTTCTCATAGCAAATAGAATAAATTTGATTTGATTTCAATTTAGTTTGCAGACTTCTTTTTAGTACTTAGTGCATAATCAATTTAATTCTGCAACAGTAGCACTGTGTTATTTTTCTGTTATGTTTTAGTTTTCCAACATTTATTTTAAGTAATCTTTGCAATATTAGATAGTTCTTTACTTTGAAAATCTCAATTTAATTAGTTTGTACTCTAGATGGAAAGAACATGTGCGTTATTAGTTTCTAATTTGTAGTTCATTTTATATTTTTTTTATTAACATTTTCAATTAGTTTTGTGCTTAGAATAAATCCTAGCATATATAGTGCATATAAATTTCACAAGTACAGGTACTTTGGATGACATTTAATGAAGTAAATTAAAGATAATTAATTTACAAAACATTTTGACGTTGTTTTCAGGGAAGTGTGTATAGGATTTATTCTTGTACATTATTTAGGAGTCTTTTCATTTAAATAAAATTGAAAAATGATAAAAAAATATTTATGCATAGAGAAAGAGATTCTAGGGGTATATTTGTAAGTTGATGTTGGAGTTAGATTCCAACATCACCACACACCCTACCAAGACCTCATAGTTCCACACCATCCACAAAACTCGCATTCCATCATTTGCAAGCAAACATAGACTTCCTAAGGTACATAGATCTGAAATCCAACCTAAAGATTCACCAACTTACTCTACGGAAGTTGTAGTAGAAGAACCTACATCCCCAATAGAAGGAGTAATATTTCTATCTGCAACTGGAGAAAACTTCTCCGATTAGAATTAGAAGTACCTATAGAAGAGGAAGGAGAAACTTATTTTAACATTCCATTGGTAGAAGAACCGAAGGAGGAGCTAGAAAACCCAAGCATAGAACTTTATATTATCTCTAAAGAGTCTACAATGGCAGGGCAAGGAGAAGGAGAAGTACATAATGTGAATGATGAATTTAGGATTGGAGGTGGAAGAGGTAGAGTAGGAAATAGAGGAGGAGGTGGAGGAAGAGGTATAAGAGGTGGTAGAGGAGAGCCAGAACCTTTTGGATTTCCCATATTAGATGAAGATACCACAACCAAAATAAAGAATATCTCACCCTCCATCCTCCATAATTTCCATATATTAAGAAATTATGATCCCGAAACATTTATTTTTTAGTTTGAAATCTTGTGTAGGTCTTATGACTACTTGCTTGATTCTCAAAAATTAAAATTGTTTCCAACAAATTTTAACGATGGAGCATTTAAATGGTTTATGGGATTAGGAACACATACCATCAAAACATTGAAAGAAATGAAAAATGTGTTCTTAGATAAATACAAATATTATTGTATGCCTCATAACCTTAAAGATGAAGTCTTTAAAATGATTCAAAAAGAGGATTAAAATCTTGAAGATTTGGTTAAAATATTTGCTTATAATGTTAAAAGGGCTAGGATGCATAATCTATATGATGAAACTTTGAAAGCTCTTTTGCTGAAATATATTAGAGATGAGTGGATAGATCTTCTCAATTTAATGGGAAAAGCATATGTTTCCTAGTTATCATTTAGAGATATTTGTGAATTGTGTACACATATTCCAAGAGGTAAGGCTCGAACCAGGAAAAATTCAAGAGACCTTGTTATGTCAAGGATTAATAAATCTGAAACTGGGATAGTAAGAAGATCTGAAATAGGAATAATATCCTTTAAGGAATATAAATGCCATCAATGAATAATAGTAAAAATATAATAGCAAAGTAATATGCTTATTATAAAAAACCCTCGTGATAACATATACACTTAATACTCCATCACACATAATTAAGTTCAAATCACCATATTTAAACAAGCCCTAAAGAAATCCACCAAATATCATTTATTAAGGAATTTAGCCCATGTAATACAAGCAGTTTGACCACAATGTAGATGGGTAAATTACATCATAATGCCAATTAATAACCCTTGACTTAGTGCTGTGGTGGTGGTGCACCAACTTGCTGCAATAGATATGTGCTTTCTTCCTTTGCCAATTTAGAAATGCAAATAATTATAAATAAACCAACAGGGCAGATCCCAGATCCACGCTCATAAAATATAAAGTAAAAATAGATGAAAACCCCTTTTCAAAACAAATATGAAATGAATGCGATCAGCTAGGGTGATTATAGAAACACTGAATTTGGGTTTGCTTACTAGGGTGAGATTCCTGAATCTCACTGAAGGAAGCTTGAGGATCTCACCTGAAAATCCTCACTTGAAAAATCCTCTGAGCTCTCAGAATATCAATGAAGAAAAGATTAAATTCCATGAGTTACTCTCGTTACTCCTCCTCCTTTTATAGTCGGGCTACTTGGAAAAACCATGGGTAAAAACCCGAGGTCAAAAAAACCCAAAAGGAAAATCCATGGGCCAATGCCACTTTATTTATTAATTTATTTATTAGTCTATTACTATTATGATTTGGTCCAACCGGTTAAACGGTTGGGGATATTACAGTTCCCCCTGCCCAAAATTGCTTGCCCTCAAGCAATTTCAATGTTGGATGTTGCAATATGTGTTCTCCTTCCCAAGTGGCATCCTTGACGGGAAAATATTTCCATCGTACCAAATATTTTTGGATGATTCTGCTTCGAAGCTTTCTTTCTCAAACATCCAACACCTCCTCAGGAATCAGTTGAAGATGGCCCTCTTCATCTAATGGCGGTAATTCTGGTGATGATTTTATGTTTGATCCTAATGCTTTCTTCAAACAAGAGACATGAAAGATGTTATGAATTCTGCTCTCTGCGGGAAGCTCTAGCTCATATGCCACTTCTCCTATTCTCCGGACAACTCGATAGGGCCCACAAAATCGTGGCTTTAATTTTTCTGCCCCCTACTGCTTCAAAGTAGACTGCCTGTACAGCTGAAGCCGGAGATAAACCGCACCTCCTACTTCGAAACTCCTCTCTATCCTTTGATGATCTGCATATAAATTTTGTTGATTATGTGCCGTCTACAGATTGTCTTTGAGGGCTCTCCGAATATCCTGACACCCCTGGATCCAATCCTTTGCCAAAGGTGCTCTACTATCTCCAAACATTGTATCTGCAAAAGATAATGCCTCATATCCATATAAGGCTCGGAAAGGTGACATCCCTATGGACATGTGATAAGTGGTGTTATAGCAGTATTCTCCTAAGTACAACCACTTGGTCCATGCTTGTTTTTGTCCTGTGACATAATCTCGTAAGTAACCTTCCACCCATTTATTCACTACTTCTGTCTATCCATCTATCTGCGGGTGATAACTGGTACTAGGAGTGAGTTCTGTTCCAGCCAACCTGAATAATTCTTGCCAAAATGCTCCCATAAATCTACTGTCACGGTCACTCACAATGGTTTTGGGCAAACCATGTGGACAGAATACCCCTTGGAAAAATATTTCTACTATTTGAGATGCAGAACTTTTGGAGGGGATTGAAAAGAAGTGAGTGTACTTGGTGAGACAATCCACCACCACAAAAATACAATCTTTTCCTTGTGAAAGAGGTAGCCATGTAATGAAATCCATGGATATACTCTCCGATTTTTGTTTCGAAATAGGTAGTGGTTGTAATAAACCTGTCAGGTGTGTATGTTCAACCTTATTACTTTGACAGGTACCACATTCTTGAACATATTTGATAATGTCCTTCTTGAGTCCTTTCCATGTGAACCTTTCCCTGATGGTCCTATAAGTCTTCAGAAAGCTTGGATGTCCGGCTAAAGGGGAGTCATGGGCTGCTTGTAGAATCTTCATCTTAATTTGAGACTCAGGTACTAGATAGATTCGATCCTTATAATAGATAATATCATTGACAACTCTATAACGGGTGTCTGATGAATGTCCGTCAAGGATCTCACAAGCTGATTGATTTTTTGAGTATTCCACCAAAATATGGGACTTCCAGTCATCTACAATATCTATGAGAGAGAAGGTAGCTGGTCTCCTTGACAAGGCATCTGCAACTGCATTATTTTTACCTTTGACATTTTCAATCTCAAAATCATAGGCTTGGATCTTACTGACCCATTTTTGCTGCCTTTCATTTAATCCATTCTAATCGTGGAAGTATCTGAGACTATTGTGATTATTTTTTACTTTGAACCGATTCCCCACTAGATATGGACGAAACTTGGCCAATGCATGCATAATAGCCAACATTTCTTTGTCATAAATGGAGTAAGAGCGTTCATAATTATGCAACTTTCTACTCTCAAAAGCAATGGGATGATGGTTCTGTGTTAGGACAGCCCTGATTCCTTCCCTAGAAGCGTCACACTCCAATACAAAGGGTTGAGAGAAGTCTGGCAAGGTTAGAACTAATTATGAACTCATGACTTCCTTCATCTGCTCAAAAGTCTCCTGGGTTGCTTCTGTCCATACAAAGGCTCCTCTTTTTGTCAAGTCAGTAAGAGGGGTTTCTAGTTGTGAATATCCATTTACAAATATTCTGTAATAAGCGCAAATACCCAAGAATCTCCTTAAATCTGTTACATTTTTGGGAGTTGGCCAATTGAGAATTGCCTCAATCTTCTCTTAGTGGACCTTAACACCCTGGACCCCGATGATGTGACCCAGATATAGCATTTCTGTCATCCCAAACTCACATTTAGAGATTTTGGCATAAAATTGTTGTGCCTCCAATATTCCCAAGACCTCGTCCAGGTGCTGCAGATGCTCTTCCCATGTTTCACTGAAGATCAAGATGTCATCGAAGAAGACCAAAAAAAATTTACGTAGTTGCTTGTTGAATACATGGTTCATGCATGACTGGAATGTCGCAGGGACGTTGGTCAACCCAAAAGGCATCACTAGGAACTCATAATGTCCATAGTGGCATCTAAAAGTTGTTTTTGGAATGTCTTGATCACGAACCATGATCTAGTGATACCCTGAGCGAAGGTCAATTTTTGAGAAGTACTTGGCTCCCTTTAACTCATCCATCAATTCGTCGATCCTGGGGATAGGATATCGATTTTTGATGGTCTTCTTATTCAGTGTTCGATAATCTATACACATCCTCAGGGACCCATCCTTTTTCTTGACCAAGACTACGGACGAAACAAAAGGGCTCGAGCTCAGCCGAATGTGTCCTAATGCCAACAATTCTTTTATTGCCTTTTCTATCTCATCCTTGTACACTTTGGGGTGTCGGTAAGGGGTAGTGATGACAGCTTGGACCCCTTCCTCTAGTTCGATGATGTGCTCAAATCCCCTATCAGGTGGTCGTCCTGGGGGTATATCTCTAAAGACCTTCTGGTATTTTTGCAATAGTGCCATAATATCAGGGGAGTACTCCTTGTGTTGTTCTACTGGTTTCTTCTCCATGATTCGGCACTCTACTGCCCATACAATATCCCCATGTCAAAGGTCTGCCTCCATCCGATTGGATGTCACAACCTTGGGAGGATATGCATGCATTCCTCTCAAATTCACCTTTTTACCATCTGAGCCTGTGAATGCGAGTTCCAAGTCTTGGTATTTTACTGTATGAGTTCCGATAGAATATAGCCATTGTACCCCCAATACTACATGAGATTCTAGGCAGTCTACGACAAGGAAGTTATCTGTAACTGTGTAGTTTCCCATTGCTAGGCTCATGTTAGGAACTATCTTAGTGCATGGCATGCGGTTGTGCTCTTTCTTTCCAGGAATCAAAACTATAAAGCCTTCAAATTCTTCAGTAGCTAGTCCCCTTCTGGCTACGAATTCTGCATCAATGAAGTTGTGGGAGGCCCCACCATCAATTAGCACAGTAACCTTTTGTCCTTGTATGGTGCCCCTAACCCGGAGGGTGTGATATCTTGGGACCCCTGTAAGAGAAGCAATGACTCCTTCCTGGACTTCTTCTTGTATTGCCCCCATCCCTTGTGATTCCCCTTGATCGAGCTCTGGATTCTCTTCCTCATCTTCGCTTTCAGAAAATACTTCAATATAGAGGGCCTTCCCTTTAGTACACCGATGTCCCGGTGCCCAAGGTTCTTGACAAGAGAAGCATAGCCTTCTCCTTCTAAGATCTTTCCTAGTCTCATCATCCAGCTTCCCCTTACCAAATGGTTCCTGTTGTTGCTACTTGACTTCCTTCCCTTTCTGAGGAATAGAAAATTTAGGTAGGAATCTATTCTTGGGTACTGCATCCTACATATCCCTTGCACGGTTAATTGCATCTTGCAAGGTGGCAGGTTGGTAGGCCCTAACCCAACCTCGTAGGGGTTCTGACAACCCTTCTATAAATAACATGACCAACCGGGTCATGGAAAGGTCACTGACCATTACTACAAGCCTCTAGAATTTTGCATTATAAGATTCAAGGCTCCCTGTCTGTCGGAGCTAAGTTAGCTCCCGGAAGTACATCTCAGGATCCTTCCTATCAAATCTTTCTATTAACCTCTGTGTGAACTTTGTATAAGATATGATGTTGGCATGTCCCAGAGTGGTCATACCATGTTGCCACCATTCATGTGCTTCTCCGTCAAGATGAAGTGTGGCGTATTTGATGGCATCCTTCTCCCGCATGGGATTGAGCTGGAAATATGTATCCAGTCCGATTTTGTACCCATGACCCGTTAGAACCGACAGGGGGATATTGTATGGGTAGTAGAGTGTCGAATCATGGAGAAGAAACCAGTAGAACAACACAAGGAGTACTCACCTGATATTATGGCACTATTGCAAAAATACCGGAAGGTATTTGGAGATATTCCCCCAGGACGTCCACCTGATAGGGGATTTGAGCACATCATCGAACTAGAAGAAGGGGTCCAAGCTGTCATCACTACCCCTTATCGGCACCCCAAAGTGTACAAGGATGAGATAGAAAAGGCAATAAAACACGAAAGAAGGCCCAACCACTACACCAAAAGCTCGAACTGTTAGTGAGGGCGACATCCCAGGGTGTTAAGGGTGGGGTCTTAAGGCCCACCGGAGCATCTCGGGACGGGGACCCTCACGGTGCCCCTCATTACACGGAACCCAAACACGTGGCTACGGGCCCTACCCACACACGGGACATTCTGACCCACTGCACTCCGTGAGTCAGCCTCGAGACCTGCGGCTCTGATACCACAAAGGCCCAACCACTACAAGGCCTAGATTGTTGGTGAGGCGACATCCCCGGGGAGTGTTAAGGGTGGGGTCTTAAGGCCACCCGAGGCATCTCGGGGGTGGGGAACCTCGCTGTGATATTCCTCATTACATAGACCCGGACACGTGGCTACGGGCCCTACCCGCACCTTTGGTTATTCACAGGATTGAATTCCAACGATGGAGTAGCATGAATCTAAAACATCTTAGTGTTCTCATTTAATACAATCTTTCATCAAGAACCAGAACGCAAGAAATGCAGCCATTTTATTTATATTATTCACTGAAAGTAACATACATGCCCAGACCATAAAATCTTGCATATGGCATGCACAGCTGCTTGACAATGACATATATAAGAAACTGAAGCCCACTTGTGAATCCTAGATGGATCCACCACATAAACATCACCACGGGGTTTTCGTCCCGGGATCAATGATAGAGCTGGCCAAGCCAAGTTCTCAACCCAAACACAATAAGATAGATAATACGATAATGATCCTAAATGCCTAGCTTCTCTCCCCTTTTATAGGCTTGATGGACTTTCTAGAGACCTTATTTTATTATTTTTCTCGGAAACCAACAAAAAATACCATGGGTCAATACCATGGGAAAATACCACGGTAAGTACCATGGATCGATTCTATCCACTTTGACTAGATCAAGAAAGGGAATATTACAAATCCCCCCACCCAAATATTGTTTGTCCTCAAGCGATCCACTTCTATCCACAACAAAAGCATTTGTACATTGATACCAAGATCCCATACAATCCGATGTGCCCTCCATGTTGAATGGTCCTGAATGGATCCTTCATACCTGGATCCCAAACAATCCTCTGACCAATCCTTTCCTCAATGAATTCTCCTGGGTCCCAATACCACCTAAATCCTGGGACCTGTGGGTTATGGTACCATTTCAACTCTCCATCGTTGCCTACACCAAATGGTCCAAGCTGTAATTTTCCCTTGGCTATGGGTATCCTCCAAATAATCAACCCATCAATAGAATACCAACTCATAATCTCTCACCAATCCATACTTGGGAAAGAATGAATATCTGCAAATCTACTATGTTGATGTTGTTCAATGCTCGATTCATGCTACTCTACTTGGTTACCCAACATGATGTATTTGGAGAACTCTGCCCTGCTCTTCCCAATGTATAAAGGTGGGTTGTTGGTGTTGCAAGCTTTATCTATGTATTCCTGTAGAGGGCTCCTATGGAACTCCCAATCATACTCCTCTTGCTGCCTTATAATGGATTTGAGTCGTTCCTCAACACTAGACAACTTGGTCTTTGATTCGGCACATACACCTATGAGTTCCTCAATTTTTTTGTTCTCCTGTAAGGCACTGTCTCGGACTGTCTAGACTTTCTACTTCAACAACATAAGATCTATCTTGAAATGCTTGATCCTTTCTCGAAAGTCTTCTACTGGCAATCCTAGTGTCGTGCTGACTATCTCTGTATCTGTTTGCACCCGATGCCCAATGACCACATCTTCAACTTGAGCCTTTGACCAACTCTCTAGGAATGGTCCATTTTGCACATTATGTTTGTCATGTTTCTCCTCCTGATCATACTCATCATGTTGGTTCACTATGGCTGGATCCTCACTCAAATCTCCCAGGTCTTCTTCATCTGTGGAGACAATATGTTCATCCTTTTCAACTGTCGAATAGAGATGCATTGGTGGAATTTTATGTATACTTGATTGTTCATATTCTTCATGGATATTCCCCTGGGGATCTATGAACTCCATTGTATAGGAATCAACTTCATCAATGGCATTAGGTAGAATTTCCTCATGCACTTCCAAATGTTTGTCGTCCTACAAGCCTCCCTGAATAATGTCACGATGTTGCTCACCATCCTGAAGATAAATAGACCCATCTACAAAATATTTCCCATGATTTGAAGTAATCTCCTCTTGTTCTGTCTTTGTTGCCTCATTCTTATCACCTGGACAGGAATGGTTAAGGGCCCAAGGTCCCTTGTAGATAAAGCATAGTCCTCTCCTCCTTAGTTCATTCTTGCTGCAGATTTTGTTGTTGCTTTGATTATCATTTTGGTATATGGAGATATGGCTACTTAAAGGACCATATAGCCTCACTAGTACATCAAGGATTTTCTGGTTGTTTTTCAAAATTTCTTCAAGACAATCCATCTTCACATAGCAAGACAAGGAAATATACAAAAATGTATTCTGCCTTTTCACATTTTGATTTTGGCCCTAATGAAACTAGGTTAAGTTGGTGCCAAAAAAAATATATAAATAACACAACCTCTTGAAATAATATTTCAGCACTTGATTTGGAGATATGCTGCCCAAATACACGTTCCCTTTTGCACAAGAAAATATTCTGATTTCAATGTCTGTGTAAACTCATCTCATGATGGCAGACTTTAGCAAGCCCCAAAATGATGCACTATGAAGGAATACACTCAACAACACTGTATCAAAGATTTTTTTATTTTTTTTAAATTAAACTTGCTGTGCCTTCCCAAACTAAATCAAATTTCTCATTCCTTCCTTTTCTTTATAAATCAAACCCTAAAAATATCAACTCCACACAGTTTTCAAAACTATAAACATGGCTTAAAATTGTGAGTCAAGTCCATTTGCCCACTTTCACGCTCCAAATACATCTCTTGATTAAGCAAAATTCAACTTCGCTCTCAATGTTGCCGGCTGAACCAATCCTCCTCCTTGACTTTCCAAAAGATCAGATTAGGTTAGATCAATTTCTGTTCCTTTTGCAATGCACAAATTCTTCTTTCAATCAACTAAAAATAAAAATCAACTAGGTGACAATAAATACCACCTAAGATTGAGATGTCCATTAGGTGATAATGTTAAATCCATCAAGTTTCTCATGATAAAACCCCTCAAAGTTGGCAAGAGGCTAACCTCATACCACCGTAATATCCCTGCTAAATATATAATTCCACTATTGTAATAATAGTAAAAATATAACAACCAAGTAATATGCTTATTATAAAAAACCCTTGTGATAACATATACACATAATACTCCATCATAGATAATTAAGTTCAAATCACCATATTTAAACAAGCCCTAAGGAAATCCACCAAATATCATTTATTAAGGAATTTAGTCCATGTAATACAAGCAGTTTGACCACAATGTAGATGGGTCAATTACATCATAATTCCAATTAATAACCCTTGACTTAGTGTTGTGGTGGTGCTACAATAGCTTGCTGCAATATATCTGTGCTTTCTTCCTTCCTTTGCCAATCTAGAAATGCAAATAATTATAATAAAACTAGCAGGGCATATCTCATATCCACGCTCATAAACTGTAAAGTAAAAATAGATGAAAACCCCTTTTCAAAACAAATATGAAATGAATGCGACCAACTAGGGTGATTATAGAAACCACCGAAGTTGGGTTTGCTTACTAGGGTGAGATTCTCGAATCTCACCAAAGGAAGCTTGAGGATCTCACCTAAAAATCCTCACTTGAAAAATTCTCTGAGCTCTCAAAATATCAATGAATAAAAGATTAAATTTCATGATTTGCTCTTGTTCCTCCTCCTTTTATAGTTGGGCGACTTGGAAAAACAATGGGCAAATACTTGGGGTCAAAACAACCCAAAAGGAAAAACCATGGGAAAATACCTGGGGTCAAAACCACCCAAACGGAAAAACCATGGGCCAATGTCGCTTTATTTATTAATCTACTACTATTATGATTTGTTCAACCGGTTATTAGAATTTCTTGATAACTTAAAAACAAATATTTTAGGGAGTATTTGTGAACAACTAGATTTCCTTAAAATACAAAACAAGATAAAATTTGAAAATGTTGCATTACCTATCTTTTGTCCCAGATATAGAAAGAAACATGCCTTAAGAGAATGTCCCCTTCATAATGTAAAAATTTGTGTCATATGTGTAGAAAATCATAGTACGAATGAATGTCCTTCAATACCTGGTATTAAAGTTATTTATTAAGAAGAAGCAGGGTCAAGCCAAGATGAATCTCTTTGTTTTGTTGCTAAAAGACTATGGCAAAATTTACAACCAAATATGACTCAAGGTTTCAACACTCAAACATATTCACAACCAAAAACTAAATGGGTTGCACCTATGCCTTGAAATACTTGGCCTCCAAATTCAACTTGGGCACAAGGTTGGAAACTTCCCTATGGAAATTATCCCCAATATACTCAATTTCAACAACCATATTCTTCTTTTCCACCACAATATTTTCCCCATCCTGTTCAACCTTCCCATTTTGAAAATCCAAACCAACAACTTTCATTTCCATTTCTACAAAATCCAAATCAACTGCGTGCTCAGCCAATTCCCAACCCAAATAATAAAAATAAACAAGTTTTTTATAATGTTGAATGGAAATATTTTCAAGCTTGTATGATTACACCACTAGGTCTAAATGATGTTCATCTTAGATCTGGTAGAGTTTTACAAAAGAGGTCACCAATAGTTATCATCCAGGAATCTAAAGAGGATGAGATTCATGTGAAAGAAGAAAGTATTAATCAAGAAAATAATCCTCTAATGGAATATGTTCCTATACAATCAAAGGATGATCAAATAAAAGAAGCTCCTACAGTTCCCGTAATAGGGAAACCTTCTATCTCCTTACAAGAACCATCATTTCATGAGAGACTTAAAAATTATAAAGGAGTAGAAAGGGAAATTGTCTTATGAGATTATGACATGTTAGATGAACTTAATAATTTTTTGCATTAAAATTACTTTGCTTAAATCAATAAATGAAATATCAATATTTTCAAAAACCATTAAGGAGCTATGTATCAAAAAACTGAGAAGAAAAAGAAAAAAAATTAAAAATATTCAATTGGTAGGAAAAATAGCTAACATTATGATGGGGAAGACTATTATTCAAAAATATTTAGATCCAGGAAGCCCCATTGTAAAGATTCACATCAATGGTATTGAGATTCCAAATACTTTAATTGATCTGGGATAAACCATTAATATCATGAGTAAACTTACTTGGATCAACTTAAACCTTCAAATATTCAATATACTCCAACTTTATTACAATTAACAGTTAGATTTGTTATTAAACCAGATGGAGTATTAGAATATGTTTTTGTTTCTTCATATTCTTGGGAATATCTTGTATATTTTATGATCTTAACTCCTAAGAACAATTTAGGAGGCCATACATTGACCTTAGGTATACCTTGGCTAGCTACATTTGATACATTTATAAGTTGTAGATCAGGAGACATGTATATATCTTATGGAAATAGCACTAAAAAGTTCACATTGTATCCTTTTGAGAAACCTATAACTAAAGTAAAAGGTGAAATATGAATAGATGATGATGATGATGAAGGCTTTGATAATATGAAATCAGTTTATAATTTTTCTCAATTAGATGAAGAAAATCAATTAATCAATTTGATGAATAATAATTGCTCTTCTTCTTATTGTGAAAAAAAATCAAACTTTTTAGGAACAATGTAATATTGAAAATTTATCATCATATCAATTTTCTTTACATTTTATGGAAAATTTTGGGAATTCTCGAGTCAAAGTATGTCGAGGTAAAATATTAAATATTAACAATAACCTGGAAGAACTTCAAAAGAGAAAATTAATAATGATTCTACAAAAACATTTCTCTGCTTATGCATGGGAATATAATGATATGAAAGGAAATCAACCTAAAACTTGTATGCATCACATTTATATTCAAGAAAATTTCAAACTAGTTATGAAACCTTAAAGAAGAATGAATCCAAATTTAACGGAAATTGTTGAGGAATTACAAGAATTGCTAAATGTGAATTTCATTTATCCAATATCAAATAGTCAATGGGGGTCACCATTAGTCATTGTCCCAAAAAAGAATGTAAAATTGAGAGTATGCATTGACTACAGAGAATTAAACAAAGCAACTTTGAAGGATCATTTTCCACTACCTTTTATTGATAAAGTATTACATACCTTGGCAAGAAAGAAGTATTTTTCATTTTTAGATGGTTTTAGTTGATATAGTCAAATCCAACTAGCACCAGAAGATCAAGAAAAAACTACTTTTACATGTCCTTTCGGAACATATTCCTATGGGGCACTTCCTTTTGGATTATGTAATTCTTCTACCACATTCCAAAGAGAAGTATTAGGATTTTTTTCTGATCTAATACATGATTGTGTACAACTATACATGAATGATTTTACTGTGTATGGTGATTCCTTTGAAGAAGCCATGTGAAATTTGGAAAAAAATCTTATTAGATGTAAAGAAGAACACCTTTCATTAAGTCAAGAAAAGTGTTTTATGATGTTTAATGAAGGCATTGTTTTAGGACACCATATTTCAAAAGATAGAATTAAGGTAGACACATCTAAGTTAGAAGTGATTTCTAAAATTTCAATTTTTGTATGTCAAAAAGGTAAGAGAATTTTTCTTAGATTCACCGGATACTATAGGAGGTTCATAGAATACTTCACAAAGATAGCCTCTACACTTTTTAAACTGCTCACAAAATATTGTTAATTTGCATGGAATCTTGATTGTCAAAAATAATTTGAAACATTGAAACAAAGAATAATTGAAGCACCAATTTTAGGATGACCTAATTGGTCTCCCCATTTTCATATATCTACAAATGCTTTAGACACAACTTTAGGAGTTGTATTGAGACAAAAATATTTAACTCCTTATGCCATTTATTATACAAGAAAAAATTTGACTCCTGCAAAGTTAAATTTTACTATAAATAAAAAGGAGTTTTTAGATGTTGTACATGCCATAAATACATTTTTTCATTACATTACTGGTTATGAAACTTTTATTCACACAAATCATTATGCCATTAGATACCTAATGAATAAACCAATTACTAATGTAAGGATTACAAGATGGTTGTTACTTTTACAAGAATTTGAAATATTACTATTCTTGATAGACCTGGGAAAGAAAACACAATTATAGATTTCCTTTCTAGAATGCAAAATGATAATGTTGATGTTCCTGTAAAAGAGAATTTTGGTGATGAATACTTTTTGTTGTATCTACTAAATTTCGTTGGTTTGAAAATATTGCCAATTATATAGCTACAAGAAATTTTCCACCACAATTGTCAGCAAGAGAAAAGAAAAAAGTTATCAAAACTAGTGCATCATATTCCTGGATAGATGGGGAATTGTACAAAACTGGACCTGATTTGATCATTCAAAGATGTGTCTAGGAAGATGAACTCGAAGAAATTTTAAAAGTCTGCCATGATGAACCGTGTAGAGGACATTTTTCCGATATAAAGGTTGCATATAAAATCCTTCTTTTGGGATATTATTGGCCGGCATATATTTTCAAATATGCCAAGAAATATGTTAAAAGTTGTGACGGTCGTGAGAGAATGGGAAATCCAATACCATCAAATGAAATGCCTCTACAACCTCTAGTACTTGTGGAACCTTTTGAGAAATGCACTTTAGATTTTGTAGGACCAATAAATCATCCATTCAGACATAAAAGGTACATACTTGTTTGCACCTATTATGTCACAAAAAGGGTAGAAGCTAAGCCTCTTTTATTTTCTACTGAAAATGTTGTAATTTCATTTATTTTCTAGGATATTTTTACTCGTTTTGGTGTTCCAGGAGAAATTGTAGCATATCAGGTAGCCAATTCGCATCCAAGTTGGTATAGAAGATTATGGAGCAATACAAAATCAAGCATCGAAATTCCATTCCATATCATCCATAAGCCAATCGGCAGGTGGAATCTAGTAACAAGGTTTTTGAAGCAATTCTTACCAAAAATATGCATTTTCATAGAAAGGATTAGGTGGAAAAACTTCCATAAGAATTATGGGCATATCATACAACATAGAGAAATAAAACTGGGCATACTCCTTATGTGCTTGTCTATGGGAAACAAGTTTTGTTTCCAATTGATTTCTACATGGAGAGTTACAGAATAACTATTAAATTAGGCCTTGACCTGTCAGATGCTCAGAAGAGAAGGCTAGCACAATTGAATGAGCTTGATGAGATTCAACGAGATGCTATCCATAGGACTAGCATAGTGCAACAACAAAGATCAAAATGGCATGACAAGTTTATCAAAGATAAGAAGTTAAAACAAGGTGATTGGGTACTTCTTTTTTATTCCAAGTTTAAATATTTCCAAGGAAAGTTTCAAACTCATTGGCTTGGTCCTTATGAGATTGATATTATTTTTGATAATGGAGCACTGAAAAATAAGACTATTGATGATGAACAAATTACATTCCTTGTTAATGGTAATAGATTGAGATTATATCATAAACCACTAACAAAGGAAGAATTTGTTAGATATTTACAAGACAATTATGAATTTAAGTTAATCAAGAAAGGAGAATCTTCTCCTCATTCTTCAACTTCTTTGTAATTTATCTGAAAATATATTTTAAAAAAATAAAAAAATTGAATAAATAAAATATTTATAAACATGAAAACCAACTTCGTTGGCATGTTTATACAAAAAATCTTTATTGAAAACCAAGACTTTCTTGGCAGTCAAGATTTTCATAATTCCTTTTTCTTTCATCCTTGTTTTCTTTTACCCCTCTTTTTATCAAATTTCCAGGTGATAGGCTAGAAATAGTAAGGGAAGTCTTCTCCAACATATCCATAATATGACAAACAAAATTTCCATCATTTTGCATCCAATTCGAAGTTCTGCAACAAAAATCAAACTCAACAAGAGAAAGGTATCAAAAGAAACAATAAGGTATGTAAGATTACTTGAGTTATGTTTCATTTAGAACTAATATTTTAAATTATGGATGTGATGTTAAAAGGATTAAATATCTTATAAATATTTTATCATTGTGACCTTAACCCCACATCACTACACACTTGTCACATCAACATTTGATTAATAAATCAGTGCATAACACTAGTCCTTTTAAAACGGATCTAGGAAATTTTGCAAGGAAAAGTCAGACATAACACAAATTCCTTCCGATATACGATACCTCGCCATAATTTCAACTCCGCTCCATATCCATTTCTCATTCTAAGGCCTTCGTTCGTTATTTTTCCTCCATTCCATAGTAAAAATGAGCATTCTAAGAATGAGACCTTCTCTAAACGATGGTTACGCTTGTTCAATATGAACCAAACAGTGTAAATTTTCTCCAATATTATTCCAGAGTTAAGTAACAGTTACAGCAAAGGGGTTGGCTTAAATTATTTGAGAAGTTAGATGAATATGAACCAGAGGTCACTAAATCATTCACTCAGGCATTCAATATGGTAGAGGCTAAAATTGGAGATACTAAGCTCATCCTTTGAAAGTCAATTATAGCTAAAGAAACAACCTTACTAAGGAATGAAGAGTGCTAGTTTAAAAACTAGAAAATAAAAGTCAATCATTGGGTGCATTTCTTAAGGGAACCAGGTATGGATTTATCTATATTCAAGAAAGGAATTCACGTGACTGCATTAAAGGGTAAATGGCGTAATCTACTCTTAGTACTCCATAAATTCATAACATGTGAAGGAAGATTCATAACGATGTTATTTATCATATTATGCACTTCTTTTATTGTTTCTAAATCAATTTACCCTGCTTTTTATTACAAAGTATGAAAAAAATGGCTTCAATCCAGGTCTATAGATAACTCTCTGTATCATCACGGGCTTATAAAAACTTTGTTAGAAGCACATTTGAAACTGAAAGGGGATAAATGAAAAGATTTCTTGATGACAAATCATTTTATAGAACCCCGAGAACCAAAAAAAAAAATTAGGGTCAAACAAAGTAGAATAAGATTAAACCCTACTCCTCGAAATGAGAAAGTTCAAGAAAAAAAATTCAAGAGGAAAATGTCAATACAATTTTAGAAGACCCACTGGAGGAAAAAATTCCATTGTCTCATTTTATTGAAAAATTCGAACACAAAGGCGATAAAAAAAATCTCAAGAGAAGAGAAGGCAGCTCGAGCCAGCCAATACTTGAACAAGAAAATAAAATAGAGGACAAAAGAATAAGAAAACATAACATCGGAAGCTCAAGGACTAGTTTAAGGAGGAGTAATAGAATTTAAAAATTATCCAATCCTCAGCCACTAGAAACAATAGACCTCGAAAATGAAGGATTTCATCCTCCTCCCCGAGTTGACAATCCAATTGAAAATCCAATTGGTAGTCCAATACATAGTCTGACAAGAAAAACCCCAGAAATCGACCCAGTATAACAGGAAATCTACAACTATGTAGAATCTCTGGAGCAGAAGGCACAACTTAAATCAAACTCATCTCAATATGAAACAAGAGAAACTTCAGCAACAAAATCAGGTACATAACAGGAAGATAACATTAAAGAAAAACTGAAGCAGGATGTCTTTGAATTAGAAGTCCTTAATAAACATTTGACTCAAGAAAGGGAAGCATATAAAGTTCAAAATGAAATATCAACAAATCATAATGACAAAATATCGTTACACCTTTGACACTAGTATAAAAAGAACAAGAAGCTTAAGGTTCAAAATAAGTTTCTCAAAAACAAGGTTGGAGGGCTACAAAGAAGAATTCTTATAAAGAAACCAAGAGTTATGTTTGGCATCAAGCAGAGAAGAAGTACTAGTCTGGATGTAATTTCTCAGGCATCATAAATCATTTGTTGAAAAGAGAGGACAGGAATAAATTTTGAATTTTTGTTGCATGAGGATATGCAAAGCCTTCAATGTGGGAGGATTTTGAAGTCTAAGAATGTCTCTTTCTCGCCACCCTTTTTGACATCATTTTCCACCTTTTTGTCATTTTTTTTAAAATCCCAACATATCAAGGTCAAGATAAAATCCAAGGGGTACTAAAACATCCATATTAATTTCTTTGTTTTTTATGAAATTTTAACAAAAGTATCTTGCAACTACCGAATTTTTTACATTTTGTAGCTAACAATCGGTTATGCAGCAAAGTTCATTGTTCAATATGTTCCAACACTCCAGAAGAGGAAATAAGACTATTAGAAGATGACATTTGGCTTCCATATGGTTATCCACCCACTAGAATTACGTGGAAAGCCAAAAAGAATGAGGAATCTGAAATTCAAAGCCTAGTTCGAACCATGGAATTGTGTGTCACAGTTACACACTAAAGATGGAGAATGAGGCGAGCAAGCTGCATTGTTGAATAAATATGAGATCTCGTATGACTTGATTTTTATAAAAGCAAGACATAACGAAACCAGGAATGTTAAGATAGCGATCTCATAGGTGTCAAGTTGTTTAGAATTTATCAGATTAAAACTCTTTTAAAACTGTTTGTATTTCCTGTATAAATAATAGTGACCGAGACTGAGAACACAGTTCTGAATTGGAAATAAATCACTGAAGTTAAGATTTTGATACTTTGTTTCTTTAATATAAGTTTTTTCTATCTCTTCAATGCTTGCTTGAAATCTTGATTGATCATTGATCCTACACTCCAGGAGGGCCCCCTGCAAGAAGTGAGCTTTACATTTCAAGTTTTGAATTAGTTTAGTTTACGTTTTTCTCAAAAGATCATTTTCATTCTAGTTTGCATTTATGGTTAATTTATAGTTGTTTGAGAGTACTCATAAAAAAGGAAAATACCAAAAAGTGTTAACAATTCAATTCATCTTTTGTCACTTACACTTGGCATTTCATCGTTCCATGATAGTATTATGTAAGTCATTGTATCTATCAAGTTTCAATTATGTTAATCACTAGTTATTTTCGAGTTTTGTTATGTTAGATTGGAAATAGAATTTGGAGGTTATTACCCACAGGTTAGTGATCTCTCTTGAGTTATATTTTTATTCTCGTTATCTTTATTTCATATTCATGTCTTTTTAAAATAAATTTGCCTTTCATAGAATAATATCTTGTCACGAGTCTTCTCATAGCAACTAGAATAAATTTGATTTTATTGCAATTTAGTTTGCAAACTTATTTTTAGTAATTAGTGCAGAATCAATTTAATTCCGCAGTAGTAGAACTAGGTTATTTTTTTGTTATGTTTTGGTTTTTTAACATTTCTTTTAAGTAATGTTTGCAATATTAGATAGTTCTTTACTTTGAAAATCTCAATTTAATTAGCTTGTACTCTCGATAGAAAGCACATGTGCATTACTAGTTTCTAATTTGTAGTTCATTTTATATTTCGTTTTAATAAATTTTGAAATGAAATGAAAACATTTAACAACAATAAAGCATTACCATAAATCAGAAAGCACAATTGCTAAACTATTCTGACGAAGGAGAAACTGTAACCTCATGTTGTTTTATTTTATTGAGTGGAAAAGTAATTCACAAACTACATCGGATAACTAGACATCAATTCTGTAACTAACGCGTAGCATGGAAATTAGTGGGGAAACTCCCAGGGGCTGGGCCCAAACCACCAGAAGTTCTAACCGAATGAAAAAATCAAAAGATGATTGCTCAAAACATCAAAACTCTTTATCAAATTGAAGGATAATACAGGGATACAACATAATAGTTCTATCCTGATGCATTGATTACAAAAGGAAATTCCTATTCGACCCTTTATCTAGTTCATCCTTGGTCCTTTTAAAGGCATTTTTGTGTAGTGGGATGGTATCTTCCAAATGACGGCCCGCCGAGCGTGGTTGTCGTTTGAGTTCTTCGGATGTGGATCCGTCTTTCTGCCTTCCGCTCATCCCTGGGGGTTACAATGGATTCATGTTCTCTGTCTGTCATCTGTCTTTTTTTCATCGTTGATTCAGCTGCCTCATTTATCTGTGAATAAATATGAAACAAGTCAAGTCTTAATTGTTTTGAACATGCTTCTTACCGTTAGTCACTTTATCCTGATTTTTCATTAACCCTTCTTTATTTTACTGTTAAGATGAGAGAAATCCTAAAAATGTATGATAATTCAAAGTAAAAGTAGGGTGAAATCATACCTTAATTCCGGCCCAATATACTACCCCGCTTACCTCTTTGCAGGTCCTCGTGCAAACATATGGTTGAGATGCAACTGTGTTAAGGAGTAGGCAGGGTATACTTCTTCCTTGTATGCTCTGAAACCCTGTTTTTGTCTAATTCTTTCAAAGGTAGTGTTTGTGTGTCCTTCCGGTAATTCGTATTCATGATCATAGTGCTCAGGGGGGTACCAGATAAGAGGGAATCTATATTTTATCCTAACCATGCAAGACCCATGCTGAAGACTAGGTTACTATATGAGAGGAATCTGGAGGCAGCTGCTTTGAAGTTCCGGTAGCCAAATGGCTCCCTATTATTTACATTGTTTGTGGAGGCCATCCATATTTGTTTGGCTGCTGCCAAGGCTACTTCCTAAATGTCCTCAAAATATTCTCGCCCATTCTCTATAATGTCTTTATGGATGGCTCCCAGCTTAGTCCTTACACCCTCTCTTTGCATGAAATTCTTGTGTTGGATGAACAACTGCAGGGGTTTAGTGTATTTTCCTCTGACCCACAGTTCTAGGCCATGTTATCTCTTTTGGAAGATGTTATAGGCTTTGGCCCACCTAATCTGGTTCTTAGCAAATGAGAGGAAGGCCTGAAAATGAACATCTCCTAAAAATGGACTAGGATTGTTGTCCATGTCCTCTTCTAGAAAGAAGTTATGCATGTAAAGTTCACATAAAAGGAGTTGGACCTGTTCATCTTGATCATTGCAGTAGTGGATGAAATCTTCTATGGTTTTGAAAGTTATGGGCTTCCCTGCCCTAACGGCCTTGATTTTCAACAGTAAGTATCGTTATTTTAAGAATAGGACATAGTTGGTGGCCGGTGCCCTGCATGATAGTGCATCGGAATACAAAGAAAAAATCGTCATGATTTTTTTCTTGTATTGATCCACCTGGTCTTGTGCCCTTTTTACCTTTGCCTACCCCACTCTGAGCTAGGAAAATTTTTCATCTACTGTGGTGAAAAGGTTTGTGAATTTCTTTAGTAGTGCCTGATATTCTTGTGCTGGTACTACTTCCTTTTTGCACTGTGCCAACTCATTATGTGTTCATATTAATTCGTTATACCATTTTTTATTGACAACTCTTTCAACTAAAGGGGCATAGGCATGGATTTCCTCTGTTTGGGTTCCCTTTTCGTTGGTGAATTCTTGCCCGGTTTGGTCAGAGTCTTCAAGAGTTTCCACCATGTTTGTTTGTACCTCGATATAAACAGTGCTCGCCAAGTCAGTTTGTATGCCGGCCTTAGAAGTATTGTCTTGGTCAGTTTGTATTCCAACCTCAAAAATATCTGCTAGGTCTGTCTGTATCCCAGCCTCAGCAGTATCCAACAAATTTGTGGTCAATTCTGTTTGAGTTTCAGCTGTGGTCAATTCCTTCTTAGGCTTCTGGGCATTTTTTACCTCCTTCAATTGTTTTCTTAAATGTTTCACCATTTTCCTCAATATTTCGTAGGTCCTTCTCAGTTTCTTAATCTTATTTTCAGTTGGATTCTCCCCTAACCTGGTTTCAGCAGGTAGTAGAGGAGCAACATTCTCATTTTCAGGAATGATGTTGTCAACCTCAGGGTTTCCTGCGATGGTGCTTTCTACTTGAGCTTTTGAGTTTACTTATATATGAGGGTCCTGGCTGGGAGAGACAATGTTACCCTCAAGTGTCAAAGGAATTGTTTCTATGCTTGTGTTCTGCTCCAGAGGGATGGTGTCCCCTGACTGATTTTATGAGTCTGTTCTCCCTTCTGCCTGTTCTTCACTATTTACCTCATAATTCTCGAGAGGGAACAGAGCCCCAAAGGCCTGTGATTCCTGTTGGTGAGGTAGTACCTCGGTGCGGCCAGGACTGCTGGCAGTGGTTGACTGATCTAATGGCTCCTTTGTTCTCCATCTTACTCAGATAAGCTTTTATTTTCAATGGATTCCCTCATTTTCTCCAAGACTCAAGCCATTTCCTCCACATATTCTTACAAGGTTGCGTTTTGAGGGCTTGAGGGTAGTGAACGAGATGGCCCTACCTCCTCTATGAATTCTAAGGTTCCTCGAAGTATTTTGGACTATCTTTTCATGCTTGGTTCTAAAGCTGAGGTACGGGTCCTTTTTCTTCTAGGTTTGTTTATCCTGGGGAGCTCGATTCTATTTCGCCAGGGTTTTCCTCAGGTACCTATGTGGAAGGGTTAACAAAGTTTCCCTAGGCTATTTGCTGCTTGTCCAACTCATGTATGGTGATTATTTTGATTAATTTGATTAGTTTGAGTGGCTCTACTTATGGTATTTATGACTAATTATGATGATATGATGTCCTTCTTTAATGATAAGTGTGACAGAGCCAAGACTGAGATAGGTAATGATTGCTGCTGTCATCTCGAGGTTCAAATATGTAAATATATCTCTCTTATAGTTATTTATGTGGTAGATTAGAATTATCACTAATTCGAGTAGTGGATTATGGAAGAAGAATTGAAGATAAGGTATATTTAAAAGTAATTGGCTATTTTTGAAACATACTCTCATACCATAAGTAGAGCCACTGTTGCCAGCAGGCGTCCATAGCCTCGACAGGGTTGGTGTTTTTACACGAAAAATGAGCCAGGGTCCTTACTTAAAAGTAGTTATTCTGCCAATTTTGTGGAGAGATAACCATGCTAGTATGATAGTCAGATGACCATAGTGCCATTCACCAGATTTGTAGCAAAGTGATCAAGTCAGCTCGTGATGAGACCTCCTGTCCTTCAAGCAAATGAGAAGGTCATTACCCTAGTGTGGTGGCCATTTTTGGCATGTCACTTGTTAAACTCTTATGAACATGGTAGGTCGGCTCGTAATGAGACCCCCTATCCTCTCTTGAAAATTTCCATGTAAGTATAGTACTTATTTTTTAAACATAATCATTTTGATTTATAAGGAGGTCACTGTGCTAGTGTGATGACCAGATAGTCATAGTGCCATTCACTAGGATTGTAACAGAGTGATCAGGCCGACTCGTGATGAGACCTCTTGTCCTTCAAGCAGATGAGAAGGTCATTACCCTAGTGTGGTGGCCATTTTTGGCATGTCACTTGTTAAACCCTTATGATCATGGTAGGTTGGCTCGTGATGAGACCCCCTATCCTCTCCTAAGGATTTGCATGAAAACATAATAGTTGTTCTTTTTACATGAAGGGAGGCTCATTAAATCCTTAAGAGTTAGGGATGGTGAGATAATTACAAAGAATACCAATACAATTAATATTCCTTATTCCCATTTCCTCATATTGGAGGGAACTACTACTCGAAAGTGTAGAAAGATATACCATCATAAGATCATGTATTGAATGATATCATAATTGAGCTGGGAATGACTTAGCCTTTCATTCCATATATGTGAAATGTCAGCTTCGAGTTTAGAGATTATAGTGTCAAAGAATCATCAGATTGGTAATTTTTACTACTTTCCTCCTTTCTTCCACTACCACTTCCTCCTGCGAGATGCCTTTCATAGCTAGGGTGCGGATCAAGGGGAATATCGACAAAAGAAGGAATAAAATGCAAAAATAAGGCTATTCAATCCAACTGAACAACAGCTGTTCAATTAGATTGAACCAAAACCGTTCAAAGAATTTAAACAGCAAGGATAAAAACACAAAAAACACGGGTGTTCAATCTGACTAAACAACAGTTGTTCAATTGGATTGAACAGCAGCCGTTCAAAGAGTTTGAACAACAATAATAAAAACACAAAAAGCATGGTTCTTCAATCCGATTGAACAAAAAATTTTAAATTGGATTGAACAGCATCCATTCAAAGAGTTTGAACCGCAATAATAAAAATGCAAAAAGCACAATTGTTCAATTCGATTGAACAACAGCTATTCAATTGGATTGAACAGCAGTCGTTCAAGAGTTTGAACAACAAAAGGAAAAAATTGAAAGAGGAAAAGGATACATTTTTCTGGTATGAGGAATGTACATCAAAATAAGAACTAGGACTTGTAAAGAAATTATATACATCATTTACAAATGACGGTAGTAAAGTCTCATGTACTTGAGGTTGTGGGGTTATCACCCCCTCCAGCCACAAATTGGATGGTAGGATCGTTTCATACCTTCTGGAAAAAATATTTCTTTGTGAGAAGTTTGAGATATAGGTGCACCCTATGCCCATTCACTCGAAATGTATAACTAAACCCATCTATGGTGGTTAGGGTGAGTGTGCCATTGTTGTTTACTTCTTGAATTTAGTATGGACCGAGCCACCTTGTTTGTAATTTTCTCAGAAAATCTTGGAATCTGGAGTCATACAAGAGTGCCCAATCTCCCTTTTGAAATATATTTTTCTTGATAAGGTTGTCATGCCACTTAGCTCGTTGTTGTTGGATGATCATTGTGCGTTGAAAAGCTAGTAGCCGAATTTTATCTAGCTCATTTATTTGTTGGAGTCTTTTAACCTGGGCTTCTGTTAAGTCCAACCCTACCTCCTGGGTTGTCCTTAGATTCTTGATTTCAAACTTGACAGGGAAAATAGGCTCTCTCCCGAATACTAAATGATATGGGGAATATCCCATGGTGTTTCTCTAGGTTGTGCGATAAGCCCATAAGGCTTATGGAAATCTAGTGGCCCAGTCCCAACGATGTGTTGATACTGATTTGGTAAGAATTGCCTCCAGAAATTTGTTGGTGCTTTCGACCTGCCCATTTTCCTGCGGGTGGTAAGGAGACATAACTCTATGGGTGATATGGTGACTTTTTAGGGTGGATATAATTTTATTACCCACGAACTGTGCCCCCCCATTGGTTATCATTTCCTGTGGCAAACCATATCATACGAATAGCTCGAAAAGGAAATTAATCACCGATTCTTCTATGGCTCTTGATAAGGCCACTGCTTCTACCCATTTTGTTACGTAATCTGTGGAAACCAATATGTAGACTTTTCTAGTTCGATGGTGGATTGAATGGTCCAACGAAGTCTAGTTCCCACCTTTCAAATGGTTCTATCACCAATTGTGGCTGTAGTGGCATTTCGTTTGCTTGGCCAGGGCAGCCCATTCTTTGGCAGCGATCGTAGGCTTGGACATATTTTTTTCGTGTCTTTAAAAATTGTAGGCTAATAATAGCCTAATTGTAACACTTTCTGCCCCGTTCTGCGGTCTGCGAAATGGCCACCACAAGGTTCATCGTGACAGGCCCATAGGATGTCATAGATTTCATCTTCTCTGGTGCATCTACGTATATGCATGTTGTCCCTCGTATGGAAGAGGTATCCACCGATCCAGGAGAAACTTGCACTGCATTGTACAATTAGTTTCTATTGTCTTGATGTTAAATGCCTGGGCAGCTTTCTCACTGCCAAGTAATTTTCCATGTCTGCATACCATGGCATTTTTACCTCTACCACAAACAGATGCTCATCAGGGAACTGATCATCGACTGCTAGCATGTCATCCGTCTTTGGAACCCTGGACAGGAAGTCTATGACCATGTTTTCCTTTCCTAGACAGTCCTTGATAGTTATATCGAATTCCTGCAATAGCAGCAACCAACGAGTTATTATACCATTCGTGATTGGTTTATTCGCTAAATATCTAATGGCAGAGTGATCATTATACAAGACTACTTGATAGCCTGTTATGTAATGTCTAAGTTTATTAATAGCATAAATGACAGCTAGGAACTTCTTTTTAGTCACTGTATAATTTAATTCGGCAGGAGTGACATTTTTACTTATATAATAAATAGCATAGGGTTTTTTGTCTTCTTCTTGGCCAAGAACTACCCCTATTGCTGTGATAGATGCATCTGAAGAAATGTGAAAAGGCAGCTTACAGTTAGGCCCTCGCAAAATTGGTGCTGTCGAGACTAGTCTCTTTAAATCTGCAAAGGCGGTGTCACATTTATTAGTCCAGTGGAATTCAACAGTTCTAGTTAATGCATACAAAGGTGCATCTATTTGTGAGAAATTCTTTATGAATCTGTGATAATATCTTGCATATCCCAGAAAATTGCATACCTCCGTTTGTGTACAAGGTGTGGCTAATAGAAGGATTACCTCTATTTTTGCTGGATCTACCTGTATTTTGGCTACCAAGATGTAGTGACCTAGGATTACTCCCTCGGTCATCATCATGTGACATTTTTTATTTCTTAAACATAACCTAGTAGCAATACATCACTCCAACACCTTTTGTAGTGTTTCTAATGCTTGATCAAAGTCCTCACCGTATGTGGTGAAGTCATCCATATAGATTTTGAGTCCCTCATTTATCAATTTAGAAAAAATGCTAATTATGGCTCTTTGAAATGTTGCGGGGGCATTTCATAGCCCAAATGGTAAGAATATGTAAGCAAAAGTACCCCATGGGCAGGTGAAATTTTTCTTATCCTGGTCTTCGAAAGCTATCTGGATTTGATTGTAACCACTTAACCTGTCAAAAAAGGAGAAGAGTCATTTCCCTGCTAATGTGTCAAGGACCTGGTCAATAAAAGGGAGGGGGTAGTGGTCTTTCTGTGTTGATTTATTCAATTCTTTGTAATCCACATAGATTCTTAATTTCCCATTATTTTTAATGACAACTACCAGAGGGGAGACCCATTTGCTCTCTGAAATAGGATAAATGAAATTTACATCCAACAATTTTTGCAGCTCGTGTTTTACAATATCTTTTAAGTGTGTATTTATCCTTCGCTGAGGTTGTCTAATGGGTCGAGCTTCCTTATCAGTATAAATGTGATGGGTGCAAAGCTGGGGGTCTAAGCCTCTCATGTCTGGGTAGTCCCAAGAAAATGCCCCTTTATGCTTCTATAGAACTTTTATGAGTCTTTGCTTTTGGTTACTATCCAAATTTCCATTGATGTTCAGGATCTTTCCTTGCTCAATCTCAATGGGTATGTTGTTACGCACAGTGGTTATGGGAAGATATCGATCCTCAAGGTGTGTCAAGGGGTCCTCTTGAACTTCATCTTCGAGGACTATTTTCAACATTTGGCATTTTAAATTTCCAGACGTGGGGGGCTGATTCAAAAAATTATTGATTGCATCATCTTCAGTTTGATCTTTAAATTCAAGAGCTTCCACTAATGTCAGAAGCGGGCGGATGTTTTGTTCCCAATATGCATATGGAGGTTTATGAATTTTTACCATGGGTGAGCTTGGTTTGGCAGGTGGGTAGATAATGATATTCTTTATGAAATCTCCTCTAGTGATGGTCATGTTGCATGTTCAACAGCCTACGTAAGCATCGATTTTCGCCAACCAGGGTTGTCCAAGAATCAATGGGTGCTCGTCCTTCCTGTTCTTTGGATTAATAACTAAGAAATCAGTTGGGTATTCCCATGAGTCTACAGAGACTAGGATTTCCTACACTATTCCTTTTGGTATGATGACAAACCTGTCAGCAAGCTCCAACAACATGGCCGTGGGTTCTAAAGCTGATATGCCTATCTTTTCACAAGTTCCCGTAGTTAGGATGTTAATGGCCACCCCTAAGTCAACCAATGTGTTTGGAAAGGGGTGGTCAGAGGGCTGCACAGTTATTATGGGATTTCCTGGGTCTTCATACTTCACTGGAAATTCCTTACCCAGTAATAAGTCAGATAGCGTCCCTACCACATGAACGGTGGGCACAGCCTTTGTCTTTTTTACCTTCTTTTTCCCACACAAATCTTTAATTGTTTTTGCAAATATGGGAATGTCTTGTATGGCATGGAGAAGAGGAATTTTGATAAAAAGGTTTTTTAACTCCCCTAGGATGTCAAAATCTGGAGAGGCTATAGGTCTAGGCATAGTTAACCTTTCAAGGAATGGAGGTGAAGATACCCTAAGCTCTTCAGGCCTCCCTTGGTCAATCATTTCCTTCTCTTGTTCTACCTCTGTTTCCATTATATTTTCTTGGCTAGGTTCCGTTGAAGTCCCAGGTTTGGGTTGAGTGAGGTCATGACTTCTGCTAGTGAGATAGTACGTCCTGATCTCAGCCTTAGTTCATTGTGTTGCCTCAGTTTAGTGTCAGGGTGTGGATCTTCTATAATCTGAATTAGCTGAACCGGTCTGTTATTGGGATTAGGATTGGGTTGAGCTAGTAATTGAGGACGTAGGTTAGGTTGAGGGTTGTGCTGAATAGGGTATGGAGCTGGAAGTGTAGGTTGATTCTGGACCCCTGCTCCCATTGGTAGGTTGGTCATTCCCAGGGGTCACTGCCAATTCTGAGGTCAATTAGTGGTTTGAGAAGGGGATGCTAGCCACTGGGCTTGATATGGAGCATTTTGTGAATAAGGAGGAGAATAGGGAAAGCTTGGCCAATTATTCCCTGGTGAGGGTTGTGTTGGCCAGGGTGGTATAGGAAATGACTAGGTCGGCCAAGTAGAAAAATGGTTTTGATTTTGCCAAGCTGCAACAAGGTTTTGCTGGTTAAACTGTGGAGGGGAAAAGACCTGAGGTAGGCCTTGAGGAATACCTGGTCGTGCGTGCCATTGTCGATGTTGATTCATTAGGTAGATTGGTTCTATCTCTTCCTCTACTTCCTTGAAAACTGATTTCAACCCCGGAAGTGAAGGGCAATGGTCTGTGGCATGGTCCTTAGTGCAGATGGCACAGGTCTGAACCGTGTCCAAGGGGCATTCCCTTTGGCTATGCTTCTTCTGACAGCGTGGGAAAAAGATGGCCAAATTTTGTTCTGCTATAGCTTGCTTCTGCTTAGCTTGTAAGACATCAAGCTGTGTTGTCAAAGTACCCAAAATGTCAGTTTTAAAATTTTCCAAGAGATTACCAAACTCTGCTCTAGTTACATTGCCGCCAAACTGCTTAAGCACAATCTCCACTTTGGAGATTCATTGTAGCAACCGCACCATCGTCATTTGGTTGACAATGACTCCTCTTTGGACCTGGTTGTTTCTCATCTTCATCGTTATCCTTGAAGACCAATTGAAACTGAGCATGTTCTCAGTTTCTCCCTGGTTACAACTTTTGTTAGCATATCTGCAGGATTCTGGCTAGTGTGTATCTTTTCCAGCTTCAACTCTCCATCTTCCAATACCGACCGTATGAAATGGTACTTGAGCTGTATGTGTTTAGTCCTGGAATGAAATGTTGAGTTCTTTGCAAGATGAATGGCACTTTGGCTATCACTGTATAACGTGCCCATATCATGCTTCTTACCTAATTCATCCATAAACCTTTGTAACCAAATCATTTCCTTACTAGCCTCTGTAGCAGCAACATACTCTGCTTCTGTTGTTGAAAGTGCAACAACACTTTGGATTTTTGAAACCCAACTGACAGCTGTTCCACCTACAGTAAATACATATCTTGTAGTGCTCCTCCTGTTATCTCTGTCACCTGCCATATCTGCATCAACATATCCCTGTAGAGCAATGTTTGAACCACCAAAGCATAATGCTTGATTTTTGGTACCTCTCAAATATCTGAGAATCCATTTTATTGCCATCCAATGTTCTTTTCCTGGATTGTTCATATACCTGCTTACAACTCCCACTGCATGTGCAATATCAGGCCTTGTGCAGACCATTGCATACATTAAACTTCCAACTGCCGATGCATATGGAACTTTAGACATATAATCCATGTCTTCTTGGGTCTTTGGGCACATCTCCTTACTAAGTTTGAAATGGCTAGCAAAAGGTGTACTAACTGGTTTTGCATTGTGCATATTAAATCTTTTCAACACCTTTTGTATGTACTCATTCTGAGATAGTGTTAATTTTCTATTTTTCCTATCTCTGGTTATTCTCATACCAAGGATCTGTTTTGCAGCTCCCAAATCCTTCATTGCAAATTAATTTGCCAATTTTCTTTTGAGCACATTTATTTCCTGCATGTTAGACCCTACAACAAGCATGTCATCTACATACAATAACAATATAATATATCTGCCATCATTTTTCCTTTTTAGATAAACACAATGACCAGAGTGACATCTAGTATAACCTTGTTCAAGCATAAACTTGTCAAATTTTAGATACCACTGCCTTGGAGCCTGTTTTAAGCCATACAAGCTCTTATTTAACCTGCACACCAATGTTTCTTTTCCTTTGACCTCATATCCTTCTGGTTGCTCCATATAGATCTCTTCCTCCAAATCTCCATGGAGAAATGTTGTCTTTACATCTAACTGTTCAAGATGTAAATCTTCCGCTGCTACAAGACTTAAAATAGTTCTAATTGAATTCATTTTAACAACAGGAGAAAATATTTCATCAAAATCAATACCTTTCTTCTGTGCAAACCCCTTCACCACAAGTCTAGCTTTGTACCTCTGTTTTCCTCCATCTTCTTCCTTCAGCCTGTAAACCCATTTATTCAGCAATGTAGTTTTACCTGCAGGCAACCTGACTAAGTCCCAAGTCTGGTTATGCATTAAGGAGTCCATTTCTTCTTCCATGGCTAGCTCCCACTTCTTCCTACTTTCAACCTGCATTTCTTCTTCATAACATTCGGGTTCACCAGAATCAGTCAGCAATAAATAATATAATGAAGGAGAGTATCGTTCAGGGGGTCTACTTATCCTGGTAGATCTTCTAACACCACTTTCAAGTGTTTGAGGTGCCTGTTGCTGTTGTGGTGGTTGTTGCTGCTGTGGTTGTTGATTATTATTATTTTCAGGCACCTTTACTTTTTCAGTTATCTCATCAAGAATTGTGTATTCCTTGCTTTCTTTTTCCTGTTTCTTTTCCTGCAACTGATTCTTATACAAGACCTTTTCATTAAATATTACATCTCTGCTCCTAATGATTTTGTGATTTTCATAATCATATAAGCGATAACCAAAATCATTAACACCATATCCAATAAAGGTACATTTTTTTGATTTTGCCTCAAGCTTTGTTCTATTTTCTTTATTAATATGGACAAAGGCCTCACAACCAAAAGGCTTTAAAAAAGAGTAGTTTACCTTTTTACCTGTCCATGCTTCCTCTGGAATACCACCATCCAAGGAACTTGAAGGCCCTTTGTTTATTAGATAAATAGCAGTATCTACAGCATCTGCCCAAAATTGTAAAGGCAATCCCGCATGCAATCTCATGCACCTTGCATGCTCCATGATTGTTCTGTTCATCCTTTCTGACACACCATTTTCTTGTGGTGTTCTTGGAACTGTCTTCTCTCTACGAATTCCATGCTCTGAACAGTACCTATCAAAATATTTGCTGCAATATTCACCTCCATTGTCTGATCTGAGACACTTCAACTTCTTTCCTGTCTCAATCTCAACCAAAGCTTTCCATTTCTTGAAAGTATCAAATACATCAGATTTATTCTGAATACAATAAATCCATGTTTTTCTAGTTGTATCATCAATAAAAGTAACATAATAACGAGAGCCACCGAGAGATGATACCTGAGCAGGTCCCCATACATCTGTATGCACAAGCTCCAATTTTTAGCTCTTCTTTTCTTTCCCAACTCTGAGAAATCTGACTCTCTTCTGTTTTCCATAAATGCAATTCTCACAGAAATCCAAATCAACATTCTTCAAACTTGGCAGCAAATTTCTTGAGTGAAGAATTTTCATCCCCTTCTCACTCATGTGTCCGAGCCTATGATGCCATAATGCTGCATCTGCTCCTTTGGAAGTTAAAGCATTAACAGAGTTAGAAATACCATTGCATAAATACAATGTACCAACATTTTCGCCTTTTGCTATTACCAGGGCTCCTTTGGTGACCTTCCAAGTTTTATCTGTGAAAGTTGTCACACAACCTTCATCGCCTAACTGCCCTATTGAAATCAGATTTTTCTTCAG
This sequence comes from Pinus albicaulis, assembly GCA_034641835.2. Classification (NCBI taxonomy): domain Eukaryota; kingdom Viridiplantae; phylum Streptophyta; class Pinopsida; order Pinales; family Pinaceae; genus Pinus; species Pinus albicaulis. The sequence goes on from JAXQQM020078288.1 coordinate 57,529, forward strand.
ATCTGGAACATGCCTTACCTCCTTTAGTAGCCATTGGTTTCCATTCTGTTGTTTTACAATAACTTTACCCATTCCAACAATTTTACAGGGTTTATCATCACCCAAACGAACTTGTCCAAAATCTCCTTGAACATAGTCATGAAAATATTTCTTATCAGGTGTGGTATGGAATGAAGCCCCTGAATCTACAACCCAAGAATCAGTAACATTTTCGAAAGAAAGAATCAAAGCATCTTGTAACACATCACCTGTCACATTTGCTTCATGATTGTTTTCTTGCTGTGTGTCTCCTTATTTTCCCTTCCGAGATCTACAGTCTTTCTTTAGGTGTCCTTTCTTTCCACAATTCCAGCACACTATTCCTGATCTGGACTTGGATCTACCTTTCCTTGATTTACTGCAATATCCCAAGCTCTTTCCTCTTTCCATTCTTCTTCCCCTAGACTTTGCATTCAAAGCATTACCTGATGTCTCACCGAAGCTTTTCCGTCGCATTTCCTCGCTAAGGATAGCACCAACAACATCATCAAACTTTAAAGTACTAGATCCAGAGACAGAGTTACTAATGGCCATTACTAAACCATTCCAACTCTCTGCCAATGAGCACAAGAATAAAAAAGCTCTAACTTCATCATCAAAGTTTACCCCTACAGAACTTAACTGACTGGTAACTGTATTAAATTCATTTAAATGGTCTGCAACAGATCCACCTTCCCACATCTTCATATTAAATAGTCGTTTCATAAGAAATACCTTGTTTGAGGCCGAGGGTTTTTCATATAGTTTCGCCAACGTCTGCATCAAACCCTCTGTTGTTTTTTGCTTCGAAATATTGAAGGCGACTGATGCCTCAAGGCACAACCGTACTGTTTCGAGTGCCTTTCTATCGAGAATGTTCCATTCCACATCTATCATGGCCACTGAATTCTTTGTTTTTCCGCTCAATGGTAGGTACAGATCTTTATGATATAGATAATCTTCCATCTGCATCTTCCACAGCGGGAAGTTTTGGCCGTTAAATTTCTCGACCCTAAAATTACCATCTTCCGACATTAAGCCCCACTCCTCGAACCAGGAAACCCTTCTTTCTCGTAAAGGAACCACCAAATAGACCTTCGGCTTTGATACCGCTTGTTAGAAAATTAAATATTATGTGAGCAATTCAACACATAAAATAATAAAATACAAGCACACAAAACACATAAAACCGTAGAGACACAGATATACGAGCCACCCAAATGGGCTATACACCCCAAACAAACAGGTCCTTCCTTTCTATTATCCAACAAAATTACGTAATAAACCTACAAAGATCTTACCGTAATATCCTCCGTTCTCTCCTCACAGCTCTTATCTATTTCCCACTCAGAGAATACACATGTAATACACAGCTGCAATACAATACCCTCATACAAAGAGAGGGGTTGCCTTCTAGGGAAAAAAACCCTAAACTAAACATAACTTCTACCATCAGATCATCTGCCTAATGAACGGCCCAAATTGACTAGAAATTACTATACTTTTATAAGGTAATTTTACATCTGTTTTTAGCTTCGGGGGCACTGCCCCCAAAACCCCCCGCCAGAGGGGGGCTCCATAAATTTGCAGCCACCCCCCATGGACCCCCCAGGCACCGTTTAATTACAGGCGGTGTTGCCACCCCATTAAGGTACAGGGGTCCAATGCTGTGATACAAAATAAACAAGATAATCAGGCTCCACACCCAACAATAATTGAGGACGTATGATAGGCTGAGGGTTGTGCCGGACTGGGTATGGAGCTGGAAGTGTAGGTTGATTTTGGACCCCTACTCCCATTGGTAGGTTGGTCATTCCCAGGGGTCGCTGCCAATTCTGAGGCCAATTAGTGGTTTGAGAAGGGGATGTTGGCCACTGGGCTTGATATGAAGTGTTTTTCCAATAAGGAGGAGAACAGGGAAAGCTTGGCCAATTATTCCCTGATGAGGTTTGTGTTGGCCAGAGTGGTATAGGAAATGACTGGGTCGGCCAAGTGGAAAAAGGGTTTTGATTTTTCCAAGCTACTGCAAGGTTTTGTTGGTTAAACTGTGGAGTAGAAAAGAACTGAGGCAGGTCTTGAGGCATACCTAGTCGTGCCTGCCATTTTCGACGTTGATTCATTAGGTAGACTAGTTCTGTCTCTTCCTCTGCTTCCTTGTAAACTACTTTCAGCTTCGAGAGTGAAGGGAAATGGTCCGTGGTATGGTCCTTAGTGCAGATGGCACAGGTCTAAACTATGTCTAAGGGGCATTCCCTTTGGTTATGCTTCTTTCGACAGCGTGGGCTAAAGACGGCCAAGTTTTTCTTGGCTTGTAAGACATCAAGCTGTGTTTTCAAAGTACCCAAAATGTCAGTTTTAAAATTTTGCAAGAGATTACCAAACTCTTCTCTAGTTACGTTGCCACAAGGTTTCTTAAGGTATTTTTTTATTGAGTCACGTTCACTTGGCTTATTACGTGTACTACCCCAAGAGAACCTAATACACAGGGAAACAATCTCATCATATTCTTCTTGGGAAATGTCCCCTTTTCCCATTATGTTAAGTGTTTCAACCCAGTCTTCTTTCATTCGCTTAATCATTGTAGCTTTTAAGATGTCTTTGGATAGTGTAGTATATGGAGACCTTTGTAAATTGTATTGAAATATTTCTATGTATTCTTCTAATGTTTCATTGTCCCTTGCAGACATATTGAAGATTTCATTTTTTGGTTCTCGAGTCTGGCAATAGCCTTGATATTTATTAAGAAAAATGTTCTTCATTTAGTCCCAGTTATTAATGGTTCCCCCACCTAGTCCCATGAACCAGCATAATGTTGTTCCCTTTAAAGTAGAGGGAAATAGTTTCAGTTTCTGAGGGTTGGTGGTGTATTCATACCCCCTACATAGGACATCGAATTCAAATAAGAATGCATCAGGATATTTCGTGGCCAACCCATGGAAGGTGCGGATGTTTTGTAAGGGAATGGCTTTCATAGGGGCATTTGCAGCATGATCAACTATGGGGTACTCCAATGTTGATGTCTTCCTCTGATTTTGGTTTTGATTGTTTTCCATTTGATTAAATATGTGCCAATAATATTCAGGAATTTCTTGTTCTGGAGGAGTAATCCTGAGGGGATTTAGGCTTTGAAGCTTCTATTTGTGTTGCACCGCTAGTTTCTCCTTCCCCTTCCTATAAGTTGCAAGAACCTCCCTCTCTTGAAGGGTCAATACCTATATGATCGGCAGTCAGAAGGCTTAGTTCAGATCCTTCCGTCTCACTGTGAATCTCGATGTGGGCTACATACGGTGAGGCTATCGCCTGAGGGAGAGTAGTAGGACTTTGAGTGGGAATTATTATGGGTCCTACAGATGCCTGGGATTCATCTTTCTTAATGGTTTCGTCTATATATTTTGTTCTTCCAAAGATCACCGGTCCCTTGGATTTTGGGGATTTTTGCGGATGATTTCAATTGGTTTCTATCTTTTTCTTCCTAGTCATAAAACAAGAGCACCTACTCTACCAATCTTTGCACAATTTACTGATAAGCGAGCTAGGGAGTAGGCGTTTTTCTTGCCGGTAAGCAGGTTCTTACCTCTCGTTTTTAATACCCAATTCTTCACAGCAATGGAGAAAGATAAATAAAGGGTATCACTTTTAACACTCTCCCCAGCAACTGCGCCAAAAATGTCGGTTCACAAAGGTGGATTGTTATAGGAAACCTCTAAGCTCCTCATTCATTTATCAACCCAGTGTAAGTCCTCTTATTTCAAGAGTGTAATCATATTATATGCAAGTGAGATCGAACGATAGTTACTCTATATTTCTTATGAAAAGGATTATCTAATTCTCGAAATTCAGTCAACTCAAAGAGAATTGAAATGGTATAATGTAGCTAACTACTCTGTCTAGCTCAGAAGGAGAGAAACATATGATTGAACAGCATAATTGAAAAACAACCTAAATGAATTGAACAACAACCTAAATGAATTGAACATCAATTTGAATGAATTGAACAACAACTACTTATATAATTTTTGCAATGGAATTCTCTTTGCAAACTAACTAATTGACATCTTTCTATAATTAATAAAAAATTGGATGCCTTATTGTACTGAGGGAGCGATCTAATTCTTAGAAATAGATAATATTGAATAGTAATTACTCTAAGATTCATAAAGCGACTATAAAGGCGTTGGGAGAAAATGAAAACATCTAACAGCGATAAATCATTACTATAAACCAGAAAGCACAAATGCTAAACTATTCTTATGAAAGAGAAACTGTAACCTCATGTGTTTCTATTTTATCAAGTGGAAAGGTAATTCACAAACTGCATCAGATAACTGGACATCAATTATGTAACTAACGCACAACATGGAAATTGGTGAGGAAACTCCCAGGGGCTGGGCCCAAACCACCAGAAGTTCTAACACAATGAAAAAATCAAAAGATCATTGTTCAAAACATCAAGACTCTTTATTAAATTGAAGGATAATACAGGGATACAACTGAACAGTTATGTCACGATACGTTGATTACAGAAGGAAATTCCTATTCAACTCCCCTATCTAGCTCATCCTTCGTCCTTTTAAAGGCGTTTTCACGTAGTGAGACGATATTTTCCAAACGACAGCCTACTGCTCGTGGTTGTCGTTTGGGTTCTCGAGCTTTGATCTATATTTCTGCCTTCTGTCAGTTTCTGGGAGTTACTGATATTTTGCGAGTCTCTTTCTGTCAGCTATCTTTCGTTTAACGTTGGTTAATTTGTTCTGCTTTCCTAGACATAGAGATACAATAAATCAAATTTCTGTTATAAAACATTCCTTTTGTCATTAGCCCGATTGTCCTGATTTTCATAAATCTTCTTTTTATTTATTGTTAAGATGAGGAAGAAATCCTAAAAATGTATCACAATTCGAAATAATCATAGGGTGAAAACATACCTTAATTCCTGCCCAACAATGTGTACATATAAAACCATGTTTCCAAGATCCAAGTACCTAGGTACAACCATCCTCCAAAGCATTAGGTCTGCTAGTTTTCCTATGAAATTGATTGTGGGGGAATCCCTTTTTATTCTTTCAAGCCTTTTGAGGCATTTTTCCTTGATAAAATTATTGTATATGTAAATATCTTTGATGTCCTATAATAAAGGTAATTTAACAAAAATTATTCAACTCCCCTAGTAGTTCAACCTCTTTAGGTGTATGTGACTTTTTGATGGTCAATCTCTTAGGGAAACGAGGAATTTCTTGAGGAACATGTTTCTATTCCCCTTTCTTGGTACATTATTGTGGGGAATTTTGAGGAGGATTCCTTAGTACCTTCCCCAATATAAATTTTATCTCTTTAATTTCCATATAATAAGTTTGGTAAGTATTTTATCCATGATAAACAGGTTTTCTTGTGTATTATTAGGATTTTTGGTAGGTTATGCATGATGTTGAGGCTTCTTTGGTGGAGTATTATTATGAGGTATGTTAGATTGTTGAGGAGGAGACATTAGTGCCATGCGTTGAGTCATAAGAAGCCTCTAAACTTGGGAATATTTATTCCATTGATGGGGATGATTTTGGAATGGTTGGTAAGGAGTGATGACAGGAGGGCTTGGGTATTGCCATGGAGAAAGCATGGACCAAGGTGAGGGACTAGGCAAGCACCATGGATGATATTGAAATTGTGTAGGGTAATAATTGAAACAATATGAAGATTTATAACCCATACCTTATTGATAAGGCCTTAGTGATGCTAATATATTTTTATTAATGAAGCATAATGGCTCCATGCCCCTTCAACTCCTTCGTGGACAAATTTTAATCCTATAAAGGAAGTAAATTTGTCAATAGAGTGTTTTTCTTCATAAAGTGCAAATATTCCTATATTATCATAGTGGACATTCATTATGAAGGCTCCTTTTGGTGCACTTAGCACATAAAACAACTAATTCCCTTTATGTATCTTCTTTCTTTTCCTTAGACTACAATGTGTCCATATGTAGGGCCAGTGAGAAAAACATTTGCATCTTAGTGTCTTCTAAAATTTCCCCAATTTCAAGCATAAGATGAGAATTAGGACTTACCAAGCTTCTCGCATATCTATGTTTCTTCTTACTAGCCTTTTTGAAAATCTACTTGATAATAGCATAATCTAGCTAATAAATGTCTCCATTAGCTAGGAGATTAATGTCTCCATAAAATCTTCTCTTACTCCTCTTAACATAATCTATTTTACATAGCCATAATTTAGGGTTCAATTGTGCACTCCTTTGTGGCTCAACTAAAATCTTTCTTCAAAATCCTCCAAGGATTCATTGTCTCCTTAGATCATCCAAAATATTTCATTCCTTGTATCTTTTTCTCAACAATAATCTCTATATTTTTTGTTGAAGCTTTTTTTGTCTATTCCAAAGTGGTAATGTTGTTCCCTTCAAGGTTGGTGAACCATATTAGAGTTTCACTCTTTAAGGTAAAAGGGAATATCTTGAGTTTCTCTTCATATATAGTATAATCATAAGTATTACACACCATAAAAAAACCAAATAGAAAAGTGTCGGGATCCTTAGTGGTTAGCCCATATAAGTGGGGAAGTACAGATGGATTGATATTTTTCATCCTAGTTTTCCATTAGTTTCCCTGATAGGAAACCCAAAGACCTCAAGTAAGTCTCCATTTTCAACCATTGTAAAATGATATGGGGAGATAAATCCTTCTAAAATGGTTTCAAAATCTCTATTGTGCCCTTCTAGACAAGTCTCGAAGCTCCTTATTGTGGAAGGTATTTTTTCATAACCAAATATGTTGTTGATTACTACTTAGAGGCTCAAAAATGGGGAGTTTGGGAAAAAAAACCAGCTTATCAAAAAGTATACAAGGCATGTATCATTTTAAAAAAGAAATATATATTTTTTCTTTATGATGTTGGGTATGGAGCCTGATTATCTTCCTGAATCAGAGGTTTTGTTTCAGTTTTGGTTAGATCCCAATCCCTGGCGAGGGGGTGTGGGGTGGCTTTCCCCCATACTAGTGATGCCACCCCCCTTGGCAAGGTTCGAGGGAAACACCCCAAAAAGTAAAAATAGAGAAAAAATTACTTGTAAAATATTGTAATTTCATAGTCAATTTGGGTTTTTAATTAGGCGGAGGATATGACGATAGAACTTATGTTAATTTATGGTTTTTTTGCCCTAGAAAGCAACCCTTGGTTTATATGAGGGAACTGTATTGCGGTTGTATATTATTATGTGTGGAAAAAAAGGAGAGAATATGGTGTGAGAGTGAAGAGTAAGTTACAACGGATTTGTTTTAAGTTGCATCCCTTTTGTTTGTTGGATAATGTAAAAGGAAGGATTGGTTGTTTCTCTGTGGATGTAGCCCAAATTGGTTGAGCCATGTATATATGTGTCTCCCTTTTTTATGTTTTTTTGTGTTTGTGTTTCTACAATATTTTATGTGTTCCATTGCTATGTTATTTAATTTCTAACATATGATAAGAAAATGAAATAAAAATTCAAGATTTGATATCTCCCCGACAATAACACCAAAAGGTGATGGCCATAATTATTCTAGTAATAATAATATAGCACTATGGGTCTCAACTTTAATTTTTTCATTAAAAATTAATAGCATGCATTATATCTACGATTCATAATTTATCTTTCTTCTCAATGCATACTAATATGTGAAAATAATCGTGTTCTTGTATTTGCTTGGAGATTTCCACAACTATTTATGTTGATAATACACAGTTCTCATCTAAAAAAGAAAAATATTATCAACAAATTTGTGTTCTTGATAAAATAAAAAGAGTGGCCATGCTAATCAATAGTCACTTCATTGGTTTAGCCTAGAAGGAGGTGAGGAAAAAATCCAAGAATTGAAATTGAAAAAATAATTTTGCATGAAATATAGGAAATAAATCCTACATCAATAAAATTTTGGAAAATAAAGTTGAAAGGATTCAAATTACACTAATGGAAATCAAGGAATGGAACTATGTTGTAAGGAAATCAGTTTTATGTTATTATTTTATAAAAGTAAACGAAACTAAGCAGTAAAAAATTAATAAGCCAATCTATGATCCTCTAGGAAATCATGTAGCTATGAAAACTTTCTCTTCAATTCCTCCTCATTTACTTAATGATGTTATATTGATTAAATAAGTTTATTTGTAGATAAATAACATGAAATCACAATAAATGATTCACAACCAAAGGTATCAAGCTTGTTGTACAAGAAACAATGTAATTCTACTGGAAGACCCATAACTCTACAGGTGATACCCAGATCTGATATAAGTGCAAAAATATATTGAAAGAAAGATGAAATTATATAAATGAAGCTAATTCTAACTCATAGAAACTATAATCATCACTCATCAACTAAGAAATATCATGTCCCAAGCATCTACATGAAAATTAAACTATCCTAATGTAATTGTAGTTGAATAAAACAACAAACGGAAATGATAACACCTTAAGGAAGCATATGAAAATAAAGTATGGAAGGTACATGAAGGGTTTCAGAGTGCCTTTAGGTGGGCCCTTCCCAAGGTGCTTAGGAACCATGAATAAAATTAACACATAATTCTTTTAAAAAGGGTTGAATTTCCATTAATATAAGAAACGCATTACAAAAGCTGAAATTGAAGGTTGTAAGACTGTAAAACAAAATATGGTTCTATTTTTTTCTCTCCAAAATAAAATACTTCCTTCTCACTGACTTGAGTTTCGCATTTATACAAAATGTTAAGAGAGAAAACTCCTCAGTAGGAGAGTTGATTTCCCTCTAGAAATTTGTAGAATCGTGACATATAGTTCCTTAGGGCTTCCTACACAACAACCTCTTTCTAATTATTGTTAAGCCCAATTTCCCAGTGATCATGAAGCTATATTCTAATATTCGAATGAGTAGGGACACTATATTCAGGTTGGGATTCACAAGGATCTTGTTGTTCTTAAAAAACCTATTCAAATTAGGATGCTAAGTCTTCTAAGGGTCACAGAAGTCACTAGTATGGTTAAATCACTTATGCCCATACCCAACATAAGGAATAACATGTAAACTAGAGAAAAATGCATAATAATCAAGGTCATAAATGAATTTTTCTCCTAAGTGATAGAGGTTATGGATGGGCCTTTAAATGTACAATTTAAGGAACCATCAAATAGGATGTTTCCCTCTAACTTCAAGTGCATTAATGAGACATTGTGGGTATACTCCAAAACACTCCCAGACTTCCTAAGTAAAGAATGACCACACAAGAGCAGGGAAAAAATTACAAAGGAAGTTGAGTAGGAAAAGTTCTTGGAAGATAAGGGTCAGTTATAGGGATGGAATAGTGCTTAGGAGACCTTAGAGGGGAAGGAAAAGGGAAAGGGAAATAATTCTGAAACATAGATGCAATCTTGATTGCCATGAACCATGGGAGAGGCTAAAATAGGATGCAACAACCACTAAAGGAGGAAACAACAGAACTAACACCCGAGGGATATGCATGGAATGAGACCTATAGGCAAAGGATACAACATAGAGGAATATAGTCAATAATCAAAGTTAAAATTGGATTCTTGGAGGGTGGAATTTGAAGTGGCATCAAATTGGGAAAATAATAATCCATGAATGTTGATGATTCGCACCCTTGTAATTCCCTGTACCTTGAAAAAACCTCTTCCTCATGTTGATTCCCACCTTCGTTTGGAACAAAAAACCACCCTGATGAATTATGGATGTTCTATGTAGGAGGATGAGTGGAGAATGAACCAGAAATATGTTCTTAAATTATAAACACTCCCATCAGAATTTTTCTAACTCACCATGCTATTGCATTGCTATACCTGTAATAATTTGAGGGGGATCTAGCATCAATACATAATGTTGTCATACAATCCTCAATGCAATGTCTTACAAATCTAATATCCTTGGGGACACATTTCCTCGTATGCCTACATGAATGCTTGGTGGGATGGTGGTCATGCACCTCCCTACCTCTCTATCACCCCAGCTAATCAAGGAAGGAATGTGGCCAAGTTAAAAATAAAATTAAAAGCTTGTATAATAATATACTCAATGTAAATTAAACATATTTCCTATACAAAAAGAATCTAAATAGAGAAGATAATACTTTATCCCACAATCACTCAAACCAAATTTAGTTAATATACTTCTAATTTTACAAATAACAAATATATGTAAATATGAACTTATAACCATATAAACCCATTGAATTAGAAAACAAAAGCTGTAAATTTCCGAATGGGTGGAATTTTTTCATTATGAACAAAGTTATTTCCATGTATAAATCATAGTCCTATGGACTTGAGGTACAAATTGAAGTTCTAAATGCTATTAATAAATTACTACACGAGTCACCAAAAAGGTAGGATTGACTCATTACAGATGCCATTTCACTTTCGACTTATAGCTTCATTTCTTCCTTTTTCCAAATTGGAGACATCGTCCATTCTATTAAATAAGGGGTACAGATTAACAAAATACATAACTTTTTGGATCCAAATAGAAAATAACAAGATCCTTTTACCAAAAGTATCTCAATACAATAAAAAACGTTCAGGTTGATTGCCACAAATCTTGAAATAATAAAATACAGGAACAACAAGAAGGAAATGTCGAAACTACTAAATTCTTATCAATCCATCCATACAAGCAACACAAGAAACAAAATTTTGTAAAGACTATTTATAGTCAACTTAAAGTCATAAAATTTATGATAAGAAGTTTTAGGACCTGTAGTCCATCTCAATCAACTGCATGTCGCTTCAAATCTGAAATGATCCTTTCCTGATCAATTGAAGTCCCTTTTGCTCTTCAAAGAAGATTTCCCTTCCTCCTCTTGAAGGGAATTTTTGGAAAGCATATCAACTTGGCTGATCCATTCACTAAGGATTTGATGGAAAGTCAGAGATTTAAAGAGGCCCTTTAGATGGAGGATACAATTCATCCAGTAGCATAAGGAGAATATCATTAAACGACCCTTTCCTGATAACCAGTCCACTAGACATATTGAATCCCCATAGATGTGGATCAATGATATTTTCAGGGAAATCGCCACAAAAAGAAGGGCCCGAGTAGTAGTCACCTCAGCCTTGATATTTGAGCTAGTTCTAGTATTTAAAAAAATGTAGAAGGAAGTTTTGTCTGACATGATGATGATCGCGTAGCCTCCACAAATCCTTACTTGATAAGCACCATAAATGCACCATAAGATACAAGAGAACGATTACAACCGGTGCTCTGATTCGTGATCTTCCTTTGACAAGGTTCTAGCAGGACGTGTCTCACAAAGCTCGTCAGGGATTTGACAGAACTCTCTCTCTCACAAGGTTCTCCTTAGCTCTACTCTTGATTTTCACTCAGCTATAATTTCCTTCCCAAAATTTCAACTAGCTAGCAAATGGAGAGGGTAGGCTTTTATAGAGGGAGGAGAGGTTAGGCTCCCTATAATCATGGGGGAGAGTCCTATCTCTTAGGAAGGTTCCATGAGAGGTGGAAAACCACTTCCTAAACAGGGAGATCCGAAGGCAAACAACCCAACCTCTTTTGATGATCCAAACTGAAGTTGTTAGAATCAAACTTCCACCTTCTATTGTTAAAAAACATTCCTTAATAGGCTTGGCGCGGGCATAACACAGGAACAAAGCGCCAGCTAGCGCACCCACTAGTGTACATTTTCCCCATTGGCACAAGGGATGAACCGGCTACCCGTGCCAAGGCCAAAACATTGGTTTTTAGGGTTTTCCAGAGGAAATTTTCTTGCGAAGAATTTTTGTCCTTATGCAGAAGGATGCCATCAAGGTGTTTTCAGGACATTTTACTATTCACAGTTCATGGAAATAGTCCTCCAATGTACGGGACGAGGGATTGCAGGGACAATGAAAAAATGTTGTGTAACATATGCCCCCTAAAGCATGAGGTCTGAGAGAGAGGGAGGGGTGAAATGCTTTATGAGAATGCGCTCAACTGAAAACACTGTCGTCAAAAGACCTGCGAATACAAATACAACTGATATCTTTGATACATGATATGTGGTATGGGCGCAGCCATACATAATAGAGTGTACAAAAACTGGGATCCAAGGTATGGATGCAGCCATCCAGTAAATAAGGATCAACAAGTAGACTCAGGTATGGTCGCATCCATCCAATCAAATGAGTCATGTAATAAATCGTAATAATCCTCAAAGAACCCGCAGCCTGGATGTTTATCAAACAAAATCCAGGGTCTTGCGCTCCATCTCGACCCGAATAGAGTACAAGTTCGAGCATGCGAATATGTGAGCTGAAGTCAAACATGCAAGAACATCGTCTGATTACCAGCCAAAAATGAAAGCCATTAACAGACGTGAGAGAAACCACCAATAATGATGATGGCTCTCAAGGTACAAGAGGTACAATGCATGGAATGTGAACAATGAGCTGACGTCGAACATCCACATAATCATCCGATCGAAGGTCAATAATGAAAACCTTGCGTCGAATGGGAAGAACATGCCATTGGGGCATGCAGGCTCCAAGGCACCTGAAGGGAGTCTCTAGATCAACTTCCCGGATAATGAGCTGAAGTCGATAGGAAGTGACCTTGATTGAAGGTGGTCCATAATGTTTCCCACATCATCGACACGAGATAGAGGGATATAATGTTTGTGAATCAAGACCAAAAAAGAATCAGAGGGAGGTTGAAAACTGCAGAGACCAACTTCTCTTGAACATATCGGCAGCACAACATTGGATTTGGCAGTATTTGACATCAAGGGATCTGAGGTCATGGTGACGTGGCAAAGAGTAGATGAGCGGTCAAAAGATATTACCCAAACCCATGGAGGTAAGAAGATAAAGAGATGAGATGTCCACAACCCGACACGAATGCAGACAAGTGCCATGTTCAAGAGCGACATACTGCTGACACGACTATAATACTAGTTCCATTTTCCCCCACCATTTTTTGCGAGTAACCCAATTATTTTTGAAAACAAGCTTGAAGGAGATAGCATGTGCTTGCGATATAAGTTTTTCCTTCAGACAAATCCAACCTAGTACATTTTACGAGCCCTAGGAAGGAGGAACTCGAGTAACGTCATTACGATGGAGTCCGATGTCATCAGTTTTTAATAAGTCTGACAAAGGAAGAACTCTGCGTCTTTTCATGTTTAGAGAGTTTGAAAAGACAGTGGAAAAGAAAACTCTAGCAGTCTCTTTTCATAGATAGTCCCACAGATCCAAAAAGGTAGAAAACTATGTCTGAGAGAACCTCCTAGTCGCGATAGGCTAGGGTATTCCTTTTTCGTAAATAATCTATCCAAGCCCGAAAAAGGGGTAAACGTATACTGGGTAGATGTCGTTTCATAGCCAATTTAATGAGCTCAAAATAACAAGTGACTGGGAAATATTTTTAGTTTTAGAGAGTCAGAAAAGAGCCGAAAGGTGACTCCAGAAGTGAATTTTTCGTGTTTTTACCGAGTCTAAAAAAGTATAAAATACAACTCGTTTCTTCATCAAAATCATGTGGAAAACCTGTTGCTGCACAAAAAGACGCGTGTAAAACATATTCGACAAAAATAATGCAAAAATATATCGAAAAACATGTTTAAAAACCCATTTAGGACTTTGAAAAGCTATAAAAGACCAATAGTGGTAAAAAAATATTTACTTTTCACTTTTTACCTCTTTGCAGAGCAACAGTGACCCTTTTGTGCTTCAATCTTCAAGCGATGAGTGCGACCAATCTAGCAGACCAAATCGACTTTCGTCTAATCCAGGTAAGAGCCGACCTCTTTGTCCATCTTTTAAGCTGCATTTCACTGTATTTAATAATGGTTTGAGGTCTTTTAGGGAGGGAATTTCAAATTTTATGGCTCTGTGGTTGGCATGGGTTCCAGGCATAGACTCGCGCCAATCTTCTCTGTTTTACACAGAGGTCGTGCCAGTTGGCGTGACTGTTAGCCAGACAGCCGCACCAACAGGGCAACGCAAATTCCAGCTAAAAAATCTCAAAAATGAACCAATGAAATGCAATTTTGAATACTTGAGGATGTTTCTAACGCTCCTATGTTTGATTTAATGCAGGTACCCAGCAAAAATATGGTCATTGAATGGAAATAGAGAGAGCACAATGAGGAAGATGAATTGGAAATGGGAAATGAGAAGTATATGAATGCTCTTTGGAATTGTGGGCTGAAAAAATTCTTTCTAACGCCATGTCTCCGGGCCTAGCCCGAACTACTGCAGTATTTGATTAGCATCTGGGATGAGGATGAGGAGAAGTTCAAACTTCGAGATCAGGTACTTGAGCTTGAAGTGTCAGACATGTACTTCATCACTGGACTGTCACACAGGGGTCCAGTCCCTTTCTTGACTGACACCAAGCCTTCAGGTGAAAACATGACAATGGTCATGGACAAGGTGTGCCGAGGGGCATGCAAAGGGACAGGGAGCGAGAAGGTATACATTCAAACCGTCCCTGATCTAGCACTGAGAGTAGTGCTACATACCATTACGTGGGTTGCGGGGTCGCAGGCACTGTATGAGGCTACAAAGACATGGCTCCTTCTTGCATTAGAGTGCATGAACCCAACAGTGTTTGACTGGGCCATAGCCGTGACTATGAACATCAGACGGAAATTGACCAAATGCAAGAAGACCAAACTGAAACAATTTGGGTATGGGTCGATTTTGGTGTTGTTCTTCCTGGAACGACTACCTATCTTCCAGTGCTAGGGGGCCATAGTCCCGGATCCACCATTGAGAGAACCACGGATGGCTCGATGGGTAGCATTGATGCCCAGGGCAGGGGGCACCCAGAAGATGTCATGGTGGCCCGAGTTCTTTGGCTGGCTCCAACGACAGTTGATCGTCATGGAGGACTGGCCCTATGCGGGCACCGATTTCACCAGAGACCCAGACCTTCTGCTCCTGGAAGGAGAGGACTGGGACGAGGAGCCTGGTAAGACTCTTTTTAATTTTATGAATTTTAGGATTTTTTGGTATACATGCATGCTATAACATCTGATCCTATATGTATGTAGACATTGGCCTAGAGAGGCCTGCCGGGATTTCACCAGTAGTGAGGAGGACCCCTCTTGCTTATGACCCTCAAGGTGAGGGGGGCGAGGGGGACGAACTTGTACAGAACCTAGAGGGGATCTCTCGTAGAGTTTCGGATTATGCTCGTTTATCTGATGTTCCCTTAGCTTATCAGAGGCACACCATGGGGGTGTCGAGTCATCTCCACCGCTTACTGAGGCCGTTGGTGCGGGCAATGATGTGTTACCACGAGCAACATGTTGATTAGTCACCTAGGCTTTCTATTTGTATATTTTTTGAGAGACATGTCGTCTCTGGATGTAACTGAAACAAACATGTATATTTTTGTTTTTATATGATGCACACATTGCAAACACTCAACATATATATATACATCTATTTTCTACATGGATCTTGCTTACATATGATGATGTTTTTACAAATTGCGTAAATTTCTATCTAATACCATGTTGGCTACGACATCTGTTAGTGTATTCATTTGTCTCCGTATATGCTGATATGTGTTGTAATCAAAATTCCTTTCAAGTAAACGAATACGTAGATACAGTCTTAAAATTCATGGGTTTCTAACTGAATAATGACCATTGAGCTATAAAACCACAAGCTGTGAGTCGAGATGTACAAGTAACGCACAAATACCGAGGTTAACAACCTCATTTAATAATTCCAAAATGGCACTATATTCCGCGACATTATTTGTAGCAGGACCTAGATAAACAGCTTGTAAATTAACCAACTCACCAGCAGGATTGTAAATTACCCAGGTTGTCAAAGACAGGTTTCTGGTACTGTGGGAGGCACCATCTGCGAAACCGACATAAGGATTAATGGACATCTTCACAATCAGGAAGACCCAATAAGAAGAAAAATGCTTACAAAGCACACCACACCACGCATGCAAAAAAATGAAAAAATCACCTATATACATATACTACACAAGAATGATTCAAGAATAGTATTTATTTAGGTACAACCCATTTCTGGGCTGTGCCAAAGGAAGACCTTCATAATCGATCAGCTCATAAGCCCCATTTTTCAATACACGTTTAACGATATAGGGCCCATGCCACATAGGTTGGAATTTGTCTGCCCCAAGCTTGTCGTGGGCTTGATCATACAAGAGGAAGAGGTCCCCTTCGATAAAAGAGCGTGGAGAAACCGTTTGATTGAAATGAGCTTTAACTCGCTTTTTCTGTGCCTCGATGACTAAAGCAGCCAAGCGGCGAGTTTCATCCAATCTCTCGAGATATAGGAGACGTTCTTCCTCTAGGGAAGTATTGGGCAGTAATTCCACAGCCAATTTTAGTGAAGGGATCTCACATTCAACTGGAAGAGTAGCTTCTAGACCATACACCAAATCGATGTGGTGTAATCCTACACTCTTCAATCGACGTTCGGTAGGCCCAAAGTGCTGAAAAAAACTAGAGATGCCAACTTGATTTGTGTATACCAATTGTTCATTGAAGCATCGTGACAAGCACCTTGTTCACAGCTTCAACCTGGCCATTTTCCTGAGGGTAGTATGGCGTCGAGCTGTCATGATGCAAGCCCAACTAAGATGTCAGCTCTGCCATCATATAGTCTCAAAAATGAGAGCCATGATCAGTGATGATGGCTTGAGGAACGCCGAAACGAGTGATCACATGGTTGAAAATGAATTGTGCGGATGTCTTACCGTCTGCAGCCAATGTAGGCATCGCTTCGGCCCACTTGGTGAAATAATCTACGGAAAAAATGATATAAGCATGCCCCTCAGCCGAGTGAGGGTTACACGTCATAAAATCAATGCCCCATTTGGCAAAAGGGCCTACGGTAATGACAGGATGTAATGGGAGAGGCGACACACGCATCTTGCATTGGAAGATCTAGCACTCATGACACTTTCGTACTGCAACAATACAGTCTTTGAATATAGATGGCAAAAAATAACCCACATGAAGGATCTTTTGTGTGGTAGCATAACCGGACATGTGACTGCCACAGGTTCCACTATGACATTCATTCAGAACTTTCTCAGCCTCTTCTAAGGTCAAACATTTGCGGAGTACAGAATCAACTCCGACACGATATAGGGTATCTTCGACAATGCGATATGGTTGCGACTGATGTCGAACATGGCGTTGAGCATCCTTCATTAACGCAGACTAGAAGGTAGATGTCTGGAGTCATACGATGATATCACCGTACCATGGATCGAGAGTGTTGATTAAGAAGAGAGTTTCGTTTGGGATATGATCCTCGGATTGAGACGGAATAGATTCGGTAGGGAGAGAACAAATGAGATCAGCAAAAGCTAGTGATTTCTTCGATTTGGTAGTAGTGAACTCCAAATCAAACTCTTGGAGGATGAAAATCCACTTTGAGTACTTTCCCCCTAGCAATTGTCGAGACAAAATGTAAGTCGTGGGGTTGCAGTCGGAAATCACGGTTACCGTGCATAACAGGATGTCATGGCGAAACCGTTGAACGGCCTAAACCGCGGCCAGCACCAACTTCTCGATGTGTGCATAACGAGTTTCAGTGTCGAGGAGGTTCCGAGACAGATAATAAACCACGTTTTCATTACCATCATCATCTTCCTGCACCAAAACCATGGCAATTGTACTGAATGCAGCAGCCAAATAGAGGGTAAAGTCGCGATGATAATTTGGAGGATGGATTAATCGAGCGTTGAAAAACAACGTCTTAAGGTTATCGAAAGACTGCTGAGCAACCTCGTCCCAATAGAAAGGGACATCCTATTTTAGAAGTTGTGTAACCCCTTTGGCTACCTCTGCATAGTTCAGGATAAAACGACGTAAGAAATTTTCTTTCCCTTGAAGACTCTAAAGCTGATGCAACGAGGATGGGGAGGGGAGATTAACAATAAACTCAACCTTGAGAGGGTCAAGGCGAATTCCGTCCTTAGAGACAATGAATCCTAAACGTCAACTAGAGTCAACGCAAAAGATGCACTTGTGAGGATTAAGCCTGATGTTGTAACGTCTGCAGCGGAGAAAAATCTGGCGGAGATGTTCCGGATGGTCTTCGCGTAGAGCTGAATGAGCTGGAAGGTCATCCAGGTATGGCTAAAAAACATTACGTATGTCGTGAAAGGTGTAAGACATGTCACACTGGAAGGTAGCCCCAGTGTTTTTTAAGCCGAAAGGGAGTTCCTTATAGGCGAATGTTCCCTACGGACAGATGAAAGTGGTCTTATGTTGATCAGATGGAAGGATATTGATTTGATTATAACCTGAAAAGTTGTCCATAAGGTAAAAGATCTCACTCCCTGCACAATTGTCAATGATATGATCGATAAAGTGGGTGGGATAGTTGTCCTTAGGGAAAGCCCGATTGAAATCTCAATAGTCAACACAGACTCAAATTTTGCCCTGCTTCTTATCCATAGGGACAATATTGGAAACCCACTCTGTCAGAGGGGATCGGATATATGAAACCCGCTTTAAGAATTTTCTCAACTTCAGCTTTTATAGCAGCGGATTTCTGAGGATGCACTAGACGCAGACGCTGGTGCACAGGCTTCGCACCGAGTGTTAGTGTCAGTCTTTGCAAACTTCCTCCAGTGATCAAAAATTCTCTTACAAAGTGATTTTAAGGTGTCAAGGTCAAATTTTGTCATTTCAGTGAGTCTTCAAGCAAAATTTAGTCACTAGGTATTATGTCTAGGGTTTGCTTTTACTCCTATCAAAGTTGTTCAAATGTTGGTCCATATCACCATTCAGCTAATTTTATCATCATTTAGAGGGTTTTCATCATCATTTCAAGTTCCATTGGGTCATTTTACACCTTGTCCATGCTTCAGTTGTGCCTAGGTAAGGTTCATTTCCCTCTCCTAGGGTTTTGGAGGTAATTTCTCTTAGATGGTAAAATCATCAGCAAAACTTGTATCCTGATGTTCATATACTTTCCCCTATCCTTAAATTACCTTATTAAACACTTCCCATCACTGAGATCCCCCAAATTCCTCATTTTCGCACAAACCCTAGTTTCTTGCTACAACTTGGCAATTTTCTAGGCTAGGCCTGTGTTTTGCCCTTTTGGACCCCTTCCCCTCACTCAATATTTGAAATTCCACTTTCCCCTGCTTCCTAACATCCCTCCCTACTTCCCAAAATTTTCTCAAGAATTTAGAAGCCCCTTATCCCCTTCATTTCACTTCATTTCGACAAATCCCTTGTTCCACACATCGGGATAGGTTTTACTCCAATGATGTTTATGAGAAATAAAAGATGAATTTTGGAAACCGGAGAGATTTTTTTCTCCAAAATAGGCCAAGGAAGAAAAACCTCCTTCACTTTTTACACAGGTGTCATGGTTTTAGACAAATGTCAAAAATACAATTGCCTTAGGAGAATTGATGCACCTTTGAAGTGACCTTGGGAAAATCAAGCTTTCTCCTAGCTTGGTTGGCCAAATAACTTTCTTGATGAGTCAAATGATAACTAGACACAACTATATCTCCAATGAGCTATCATGAGATCAATTTAGAGTTGAGGAAGACCTTCAAACATTGACTGCAACAGCACTATGCCTTGAGGCAGCCTCATTTTGCACCTTTTGACCAGTCTTGGGAGATTTGATTTTTTATAGGGAAAATGAATTCCAAATTGAAAAATTCTAGTTTTTTTGGAAATTAGACTCAATAATATTTCTAAATAGCTATCCTATTCCCAATTTGTACATCGGGAAGGTCTCCAAAAGTCTCCTGCAAAAGGGCGTGACGCATTGGGTTTGTGGCGGAGTGCATAGAGCTGCAAGCCCAATTTCACCATAAACTTCCCAAAAATTTCCAAATGTGCTCAAATATGTGGTGCGCAAGTAAGTTAAGAGTTTTTCAATTGCAAGAGAAGAGTTTTTCTCATAATTTATGGTGGTTTAGTGTGTAAAAGCTCAAACCCTACCTCCTTCCAAATGTGCTAAAAACCAATGGCTTAGAGTTTGTCTTTGTGTTTTTTTTATCAAATCCACTCAATCACCCCCTAACTTTTTGAATTTTCCATTCATTCTTAACTTTAATCCATTCATTCCATAATTCCCATATTCCTTGAATCCCACTATCCTAAACCCTAATTGTTATCCCAAAAAATCTAAAAATTGTCCCTAAAGCCCTTCAATTCCCCAAATTCCAATTAGCAACATTCATAAAATCTCTCTTACCCTCTTCCTTCATAGTGCCTCATACATTTTCATACCCTTGGAAGCAAAAGATTAAAGACACCAAACTCCTCATATTCATCTAAGATAACACGAAGTTTGGCAAACATGGAGACAGATTCCTCTTGTGACCGAGATGAAGGAAACACAGTGACTCTACAACCGAATTGCATGCACCAAGGAGACGAAAAGTTGTTGGAGAAGGCCAACAAGGAAAATAACATGTTGAGGCACATGGCGAATCATTATTGGGAAAGAAATCATGTTTGCAAGGCATGAATCAAGATCCTGAAGGCTGAATTAAAGAGGGCATTAAAGCGTTGGAAAAGGCAAGATAGACTTCAGATTTTGGCCGAGGCTTCCTTGGCCCAGCATATTGCATGATGGAGGAAACTCAGCCCAAATTTCAAGAAATTTGGGAAAAATTTCACCAAATTTTTTTTTTTTTGGCCTAAACACATATTTTTCAGCTCTACGCGTCGCGCCACTTGGCGCGTGCTTATGATTGGGGGCTCCTCTTGCATGAAAAT
Organism: Pinus albicaulis; assembly: GCA_034641835.2. Taxonomy (NCBI): domain Eukaryota; kingdom Viridiplantae; phylum Streptophyta; class Pinopsida; order Pinales; family Pinaceae; genus Pinus; species Pinus albicaulis. The sequence goes on from JAXQQM020078288.1 coordinate 78,271, forward strand.
TTATATTTTTGGATTTGTCATGAAAATTTATGCATGCCTACCTATGGCCAAGATATTTTGACAAGTTTTGGGCTTCTAGAAGGGTCGAAAACACTCTAAAAATTACCTTTCTACCCCTTTTTGGACACACAGGAAGGAGTGTTGGGAAAACTCATTTTTGGAGGGGAAAATGGAAGCCAAATTCAGAAATTCCACTTGTGTTGGAAATTAGACAGGTCGACCTTTCCAACAAGCCCATGTGGAGAAAATTTGGACACTAGTAAGGCCTTCAAAATCAGCTCCAAACTGGCGCAACACATAGAGAAATCAGGCGCGGCGCATTGGGGATTTTTGCTCATTTTTTAATCAGTAACTCTGTTTTTCGCCTAGTTTTAGACAGTTTGACTTTTTTATCTCCAAATGTTAAACTCATGATGTAATTTGATGTAATTTGATGGGTCTTGATGTAATTTTGTCAAATTTTTACTCATGGAAGTAGATTCATCCATCAAAAGGTGAATTGCAACTGAATGAATCAGTTTCCTATCTTATAGAGGCAAGCTGTTCCACTGCCTATTTTCCAGTTCTCAGTTTAGATCTTGTTGAAACAGCTCCTAAACTTGTGAGCTCGACCCCTAGAGGCTGGGGATGAGTTAGTGTTGTCTATATCTTGTAGTTTTTCAGTCATTAGCATGGTTGGACACTTGGGATTGCTTTGAGCATCATTGTACATTCATCTTTGCAGTTTGGCAAAGGAATAGACCAGGGTTTGCAGCACTCCTTGGGATTCATGTGGCTCTTTGTTTTGATGATGTGTTTCTCTCTGTTAATGTAAGTTTACTGGTGTTTCATGTGTATCATTCCCTCTTATTTCTTCTTAAGTTAAACAAACAAGGATAAAGGTGGAATTCATTAAAATTTGTAGTGCTCTACCTAGGATTTGTTTAATTTTCCATGTTTTCAACTGTTTGAAGAGGATCCTTGAAAGTTTCTTGCCCTCTTCAACTCCTCACCGGTCTGAGCTATCCATTTCATTCAAAATTGAAGTGTCAAAACAATTGCCTACCTTGCCCCATTCAGATCTCTGCAAAAACTAGGCCTCATTCCCCAGACCCAAAATCTGCCCTTCCCTTTGATCCAAAAAACACCCTCAAAATCAAATCAAACTCTTTTACATATATACCTAGCCTAAAATCAGCCTTTATTCAAGTCATCTCAAGCCTCACTGATTATTTTTGCTGAGATTGACCAGGAGAGAGCCCTCTCCCGATCTGGTAGGGCTAGCTACCAGGTTAAGCATGGTTTGATGTTACCCTAGACTCTGCCTTCCTCAGCCTGAGGTAGATTTAGGCCATAACACCAAGATAGGTGGGAATTTCGTGCACGACGATATTGGGATCAATTCCAGGCATCTCTTCATAAGACCACGCGAAAACATCATGGAATTCGCGGAAGAGACTAGTGTACACTTGAATCTCATCAGCAAAACAAGTGACTCCCACATGGATTTTCTCGATGACCCCCAGCTTAACGAAGATGTCGATAGGCATCGTTTGGGTAATATTACTCAGATTTTCTTCCGAGAAAACTTCATGATTCAATATTGGCATTTGGAGTGGCAGAGAGGGAACCTGAGATGCAAAACGCTCGAGACAATTAGAAATTGCCCCTAGGCCGGGCATAAATGAGGAACGATGATGCCCATCGCTCCACGGTAGATCTTTGAGAGACATAGTCTCCACTATAGCTTCATAATACATAAAAACTTATCTCAGAGGATCGGGCGAATCTGCGTCATCGAGCCAAGGGGATTGAGAATAAACATCAAGAGCCATGTGTTAGCTCCCCGTAATCAACAATATTGGCAAAAGTCCGACCGCGGGGAGAAACATCCTTTCAACCACTTTGGGATTTTAGGATCTAGCCCTCCTAAATCCGGAGAGGGATCTCTCCAATAGGTGTAAAGATTGGATTTATCTTTAAGAGCTTTTGGGTAATGATATTAGGCTAGTTATGAAGGCCGAGGGTTTGTTTTGTTTTTGGATGGTTGAGCATGATTATTGGTTGAGAGGAAAGTCCTAAAAGGAAAGATTTTCAAAGGTGCGAATTTGCAAGCAATCAGAACAAGCTTTGGCTAAAAAGATAGATATAACGCTGGCTTTTAGTCCATTGGGCTATGGAGTCATAATAGGGCTTTTTAATTGTGCAATAATTCAAGAGTGATCCAAGGGGTAAGTAATCTATATCACAAGATCTTTTGAGATAAAATGATGGAATGGAAACAATAAAGTGTTAGAGGGGTGGAAACTGATAATAATTTCAACAAGGATTTATAGTCAGTCCAAACAAGAAAAATCCTTTAAGAAACTGTTTAAAACCAACCAAAGGGCGGGGCTCACCATAAACCTCTTTGGACAAGCTTGTATTAAAGATAACTCAAGAGACAAACAATCCATTAATCCACATAATTACCTTCAAAAAGGATGAAAAACACTTAAGAGAAACAAAATGCAACTTAAGATTAGATAAGGTACTTTTAAACCTAGTCTGCTTTCAGCAAACACTTAGGGAAACTTTCAGAATCTACCTTTGGAGCAAGAAGCTAGAAAACAGGGCTCACCATCAATTTTCTAGTCCAACTTTAATAAGCAAACAATGTAAATCACATTCAAGAACAATGTTTAAAGCAAACAATAGGACGAGGGAATGCCAGCATTCCTAACTACTTAGACTGTATTGAATCATTCTTAAATAAACAAATTGGAGGAAAACATTGAGATAAAGTTTATCAGTTAGAGAAGGGTCCTGGTAAATAGTAAGTCCTAACTCTATGCTTATTGTTCTTTATCAGAGAATAATGGACAATGTGGCATGCATGAAAAGGGAAAAACAAATAAAAAAGAAAGAGGCACTTCACCAGTGACATAGACCAAGATCCCAAGAAACAGCTCGTATATTGAAGTCAAACCAGTTGCATCTTCAAGTCCAATGTTTCTGTTCAGAAATCATCTTCACTTCTCAGCCTAACTTATTAGATCACAAACAGAGCTTCAAGAGCCAGTGAACACTATTTACAAGTAGAAGTCTCAAGCTCAAGTATATTTCAAAGTTCAGCAACCAACATTTTCTCATCCTCTACAAGAATATTTATAGAAGGAATGAGGAGGTGGGAGAGGATAAAAGATCTCCCAGGGCATTTAATACAGACTAAAGGCTTCTCGGCCTTTGAGGGGCTCGATGAAGAAGCTTAAATATGTGTCTTCTGTAGTAAACGTTTTACATTAATATTTAAGCTCGGTGGGAGCTTTTGTTGACTTTTAGGCTCTATTTTAGGATGTAATAATGCTGCTGATATTTTTTACATTAAGTTCCCTTAGCAGAATTAAATCTTTGGCTGCGCTGAGGCAAATATCTTCGTTTGATCAATAACTTCGGCCTTTGTTTTAATGCTTTGAGGCATAGGTGGATTTTTGGTAGCTGGGAGGAATCAATTTGCCTCAAATGTGGTGGTGGAGGCCTTCTGTTTGATAAACACTTATGATTTTCTTTTTACTATGTTTTAATTTGGAGGATTAGGCTTTTGATAATCAATCTTAGCCGTAATCCCCACAAATATGTCTTCAATCTTCTGTCTTGTCGTGTTTTAATCTTTGACACCGATACTCTTTTGATTCATTTTAACTCTGTGTCTTGTTGATGTGCAGTGTTGTGCAAGGCTCGTGAGGCATCAATGCCCATGAAGAATTGACGAGACGTGGAGTTTGAACCCTGCGAATGTTTTCCATAAATGAATCGAAGGCGTGAGAATCGTCATTCCCAGTCTTCGGCTTTTTCTTCAATATAATGGAAAAACCATTAATCACCTGCAAAACACAAACTAATTAAGAAATCCTACGATTATTGGGTAAAACTGCTTAGAAGGTGTGGGGAGGAGCGTGGGCGTTGGATGGCATCATTCAAAGGTGTAGATACGTTAAAGGAGGTCAAAGGAGAGTAGAGGAGAAAGGAATAAGTTAGAATCGTTGATCGCGCAGAGATCAACGGTGAGGATCAGTCGGGAAATCATAAAGTGGAAAAGGCCCCTTTATAATGAAATGGTCGAAAATGCAAATAAAAGGTATAAACCTTTGCTTTGGAGGAGAAAATGGTTAAAAATGAAGTTGGGGGGTCGGGATGAATAAAATCCGTCGGATGGGATCGACCTATTCGATCAACGATGGAGATCCCGTATTAAAAACCTTTGGCGAGGGTGGAGGGCGATATGCAAAGGCCGGATTAAATCTGGGCCATCGATCTGCAGAGATCAATGGCAGAAGGCGCGTGTGAAATCACGTAAAGAAAAAGAGGGAAAGTGGTTTCGGGGAGTGAAACAGTGGTTTTCACGCGGCAGAAGGGCGGGTAGGCAGTTTTGCCTTTTGGAACGCGATATGCATCCCCGCCCGACACGTGGCATTCCAAAACTGCCTACATCGCGTAAATTTTTAGAATTATCAGTCGGGCATGAAATTACATGAAAATGCACCTTTATCTTCAGATCTAGGGTCTTAGATATGACGGCTGTGGAAAGAGCGTGATAACAGATAGGTGCGCGGTTGATAACAAGTGGGATAGGGGGTAGGCGGTATCATTATGGACCGTCCGATCGAAAGATCGACGGCGGAGATTGATTTGTACAGAGGGCAGGACCCACAGGAGGCAGACACTGTTGGGTTAATAAGAGCTGTTGGATAGGAAAAATAAACGGCGGAGATTGTTTCTAAGGATCAAATGAAATAACACAAAGGCAGGAGGAGGCTTGATGAGGGCCATTGGATCTTGACACGCGGACGACCTGGATGTAATCGGAGCTTTTCGATCGGCAGGGAAAAGAACTTGGAGGGTGTCGAAGCGATTAAGCATTGACTGTCGATCTGTAGATCAGATCGACGGTGGGAAATGAATTGGAGGGGTTCGAAAAGTGGAGGAAAGACTTGTGAGGCACCAATGTGATTAATTATGGACCATCGATCTGTAGATCAGATCGACGGCGGAGAACTCATCGGAGGTTGACCGATCGGGGGGGTGTTATGTATATGAGGCTGGTGCCCGATTGCGAGGCTTTTGATTATATGAAAGAGCCATAGGCCCAAGGCTGTATATATATGGGGGCCAATTGTGATCGGAAGGTCGGGCCTTGGCCTTTTTGATCTAACCATTTGGAAAATCTCCGATGCGAGATTATATTGACCATTTGATCCGGAAAAGATCAATGGTTCCTTCATTTAAAAACATGAACCGGCGCATTTAGTGAAAAACATAGAAAAATGGGTTTTTGTGAATATACAAAGGAAAAATATCAATCGGAAGGGTTTATTGCAAGGTTTAAACGCCTGATTGTGGGCCCTTGGTCTTGTGAAGCGGAAAAAGGACCGGGGCTCATATATAACAGAGCTAATCACATCGGAGGTTTTTATGAAATCCAAAGACTTGCGCTCACCGATTACTTCCAATGCGATAAGCGCCCGATGGGCTTAGTGCCTGGTTCTAGGGTGTGGGCATATGTGGGGAAGTGGTTAGGACTTAGCCCAAAGAGGCTTAAGTCTGTAATACAAAAACATATTTTTCATGGATTTTCAATGGTTTTCAGAGGGATTTAGGGGTTTCGGCAGAGTTCAAAGAGGAGTTTTTAACTCTGCAAAGGAGATTTTATGAAAGGGGAAAATGGAACAAAGGGAAATCATGAAAAATAGAGGAATTTTATGGAGAAAAAGGGGAGAAAATGAAGGTTATTTTTGAGTGGAGGAAGGGGAAAAATGATGATTTTGCAGCAGTATTTTCTCATGAAATCAGCAAAATTTATGAGTATAAAAAGGGAACAGCAGTGAAGATTTAGACAGAGGCATGAGGCCTTCAAGAGTCTTCAAGAGATAACACTTTTTAGCAGTAAAATTTGTTCCTTGAAGACTCCAAAAATGTTTTAGCCACCATTTGATATGAAAAATTTTATAGGTGGCTAACACCATGATCAAAGGAACATTATCAATAGGAGGAGGATCCGATGCGGAATGATCTCACAAAAATTGATTTCATTCGAGGTCAAAGGCATTGATTCTCCAAAAGAGGCAACCTATTCAGGAGAAGGGATGATCCATGGGTCATCCGACCTAGAGATCATATTGACTTGAACGGTGTTTGGTGGTGGAATGGGGAAAATATCCATGAGAACGGGGTCCTTGAAAATACCAGGTCCTATACTATCTGGGGGATTAGGAATTTTATCCACGTATGGCATATTGTTCTCGGAAGACGAGGTAAAGAAAGACAACTGATCGACAGTAATAATCTTTCCCTCATGTGGAAACTTCAAAATTCGAAAGAGGGTGGATGGAATGCACAACATGGCGTGGGTCCAACTGTGACTGAGTAGAATATTGTAGTTGAGTTTGGCATCAACAACTTCCACTTCAACGTTGACTGTCTTTCCTTGCAATGTAATCGGTAGACTCACGAGAACACCCAAGGGTTTTGATTCCCTTCCATCGAATGCCTCAAGGGCATTGGGAGATGAAGTGAGGGCTAAAGAGCCAATGGCCTTCCATGAAGTAGATGACATAATGTAGGTAGAGGCACCTTCGTCCACGATTGCTCTGTGAATATTTAGGCCATTAATGCTGACTTTTATAACAAGCGCAATCTGGTGCGGAAGTCGGGGGATGAAATTCTCTAGATCGAAGGTGAGAAGGCTAGAATTGGCAGGATCAATTCCACCGATCACAGATAACAAAGCTTTCTGTTGAGACAGACAACTCTGAATTACTTCCAGTGCGGACATCATGGAAGACACCTGTGCCAAATCCTCAACAATGTTGTAACGTTGAGCAGCAGGGGCATTTCGATTATAGGAAGACTTGTGAAGAACACCTTTGGAAGGTGTCCGTACAATGGGTTCAGCATTGGGCCTTTCAATCTCAAGAGGACCAGAGGTAGGCGGGGGAGGAGGGTCATCAACGACTTCCTTCCCAGCTTCCTGGTGTGATCCAGTATAATCCTTTGACCAACTGGCTATAGAAATAGGTGCAGCACCATTCATCATGAAAACCTGAGACCCAAACGGTGCAAATGGTGAAGGCTGCTCAACCGTCTGGGTCTGTTGAGATGGAAAAGGTTCCTTAAGAACTAATAGAGCTCCCTTAGAGCCTTTAAGAAGTTGACTAACCTCGGATCGTCTAGGAAAATCTTTGGTGTAGTGGTCTTCATCACAAATCAGGCAAGGGTACTTCAGTTTTCGTTGTGAACCATCATCAGCACGTGGTTTGGACGATTTTGGTTTTGGGGCATCGGATTTGGCTTTTCCTTTGCCCTTCTTTTTCCCTTTGGAAGTCTTTTCTGCAGGATTGGCCTGGACGGCATTGACCTCCATGGTCTTACCAGAATCTGAAGTAGCCTGAGGAGCAAAATTGTTGGAAGAATTTGATTTCTAATTCCCATTGGAAGACTTGCAAGAAGTCTGAGAGATGGAACCGATAACACCATCTACTGATGGAGTAGCCGACGCTTTAGAGGTCCCTGGTCGTGGTGCATCAGTCAAGATGTCATATAACGTGCCGGATTGAGAGTACACTAAATCGAGGTACTGGGCATGAGCGATGGCCTGTTCCTCGGTTACACATGCCCTCATAGTAATGTCTTGTGCAATATTATTGACAAAAGAAGTAGTGAACCAGTGAGTTAGAAGTTGATCAGGAATGTCAAACTTGATCAGACGACGACGATGTCTCCATTCGTGAATATGATCTGAAATATGAGTAGCTTTGTCCTGTTTCAGAGATGTCAGGAGATGCGTCCTGGCTTCGTAACAAACCGGTAATTGGAAATGTGTTAGTAATGCCATAGCTAGAGTATTAAAATATTTAAAAATACCACGGGACAGTTCTATGTACCATTTAGCAGTAGCACTGGTGACATTGCACTGGAAATGATGCAAACGAATCGAGTCATCCACCCAAGAATTCGAAGGACACCATAAATGGTACATCATGACGTGTGCTTGGGGGTCTTCTCCAGATTTCCCCTCAAACTTAGGACAATCACTAGGCACCTTCGTTGGAACCAGAGGCCAATATGGATTATGAAGAATCGGATCATTGGTTAATTTGGACACGTCCGGTAACTCCAACGTGGCGAGAAAAGGTAATTGAGGGTTAAAAGGCATGCCAGGCCCCTGATAAGGACCTGTACCTGTACTCCATCCTGGTTGAGCATAAATTTGCCCCCATTGGTTCTATCCTAGAGGATTCTGACCATAGGGGGTATAAGCCGGATAATTGGGTTGATATGGTGGCTGAAAACCAGGATATGGGGGTTGATAACCAGGGTACTGATTCTGATTATATGTGGGCCTTGATTGAGCAGTGTATGGATTTTGCTGCAGAGTATAAGTATAGCTTAGCTGTTGAGGGTAATAACTAGAACCTTAAGGCAGGTTGTAAACTGGTCGAGACTGACCTTGAGGGTAATAGCCGCCTTGGGGTTGAATGGGCTGCTGGTAAGTGGGGCCCTACTGAGTCAGATAAGTCAGGCGCACAGGTGGATTCAGCTGTGGCATAGAATAGATCGGCGGCTGAGAAAGGTTAACAGGCTATGTAGGTTGCCCTGGTTGAACAGTTTGACCTCGCTGATGAGGGCCACCAAGTTGACCCGGCTGATTAGGTTGGCCTGATGGCGGGAGTGGGCCAGGTTGTGCCTGATAACGAGGTTGACCTGTGATAGGAAAATGACCAATTGGAAAATGAGGCTGTTGATGTTGCACCAAAGGTTGAGAAGGATGGGTTTTCCCCCAAGGACCGTATCGAGGTCCAGGTTGATACCCCGGTTGCCCTGCCAGTCCTTGAGGTTGCCCTGGTTGGACCACAGGGTGAGGCTGCAGAGGTTGACCTTGAGGATTGTAAGACTGCCCTTGCGGGCCATACAATAATCCCTGTTGGACCGAAGGTTTTCCCTATAAGGGTTGTCCTTGCGGGTCGTATGCATACCCTAGCTATGCCAAAGGTGGATATAAAACAATTAATACATTGATAAGCCTCAGGAGCAGGCAAACGAATGGGGTTTACCTGCTCATCATATTGATATGGAAATGTGTATATTGGGGCACCATCCGCTCCATAATGAGATTCAAAGTAAGGACGATTAAGATCTTGAGAGGACTGACCAACCTCGGAGATCGGGGGCTGTAAAGACATCCGATACTCCTCGAGAGAAATGTTCTTGAGAATCGTAGAAGCTATATAAACGTCTTCAGGAACTGACGAGGTTCTAGTTGACTAAGTGGTGAAAATAGGCATAGATGTAGCCACGCAGACAGTAGGTCTAATAGGTGCCGATGTGACAAAAGGAGATGTCGTGAGAGGTGTCGATGGCGACATCCCTAACGAGGGAATATTCGGTTCCGTGGACGGAGTTGATATTCCCATAGAGGCAATAGCGGCCATGACCTGACTTAAATACCTATATCCAGCTGGGAGTGACGGACCAGGTGAAGACAGAACAGATGGTTCAGAGATGTCTTCGGGAAAGAGCTAGTAGTCTTCACCAGAAGTAGGAATTCCCTCACTAGGAGTAGGACTAGATGAGTCCATATCTGACCCTGTTGTAAGATCTTCTAAAAGATGACAGGGACTAAGAGGTGCAACAGCAGCCAAAAATGGCGATCTTGATGTAAGAGGAGGGAAGTGCTCCCCAACTCCAAATCCAAACCAAGCGTTGGAAAAGGGCCAATTGAACTCAACTGGTCCTCCAAAGGGAAGTTCAGATATAACCAGTCCCCCAAGGGGAAACTCGAATATAATGGGCTGTTGCTGCTCCGCAGAGGACTGAGAGACCTCTGATGAATCATCTGTATAAGGACTACCAGTAGACGAAATTGATGGTTCCACCACTGTGACTATAGCAAAAAGAGGAAGAGATCAAAAACAAAGATGCACGGGAAAAAACCAAGGCAAACAAAAACAGGAAAAAAATTCAATCTCTTAATGGGAATGTGATCATTGGTGATTAATTTTACCACATTGAAACTGGAAATTTTACTGTTTCATGTTTTAAGAGTCTAGAAACAAGTAAAAGATGACTCTATCGCTTTCATTTTGGAAACAAGCATGAAAGGACAAGCGCTTGATGATCTTTTCAAATTTAGGGAGTCAGTAAAGATCAAAATTATTGCTCTGGTAATCTAGGTAAATGGGTGTACCAGATATCCATGAACTTCCATATACACCTTGGTAAAAATGAAAGAGAAATCAACCAAGGACTTAACGTACGTGCAGGTAATCTCCTCGAATGCTGTGTCTGGTGTATCACGGGTAAAAGGCGGCAGACTTGGCTTCCTACAGATAAAGCATTTGCAACCTAATGGGGTCTCCCTTTATATACTTGACGGTACGGGGAGCACAAGTCCGTACTAGCACTATCTATAGCCAAATGTCGAGCGACAACTACTAGGCTTACAGACGTCGGAACACATCTCTACCTTAGACTACTAGATGTTCCATTAAGTTTCAATGCTGCCTTAGGTTAATTTAGTAAATTTTAATGTTGATCTTCAATTTACGTTTCAATTTCAAGGCCTTATCGAATTTTAGATCTCATAAAACCTCTAGATGCAAACTACATGCCACAAAATATCATTTTGTTCAATGAAGAGCTATCTACGGGAGAGTTGAGATCTTTCAAATGAAAGAAAAATGAACACACAAAAACATCCACTATTGTTTTCAATGCAAGCTAATGAAACTACAAAACTTTTCTCTAGAATTATACAATGCTAGTAATGCGAAAAAAAAATCAATTTTCACTATGCCAATCGAAATGCAAAAGATTTTGTTTTTTTGTATTTTCCAATATATTAGAGAAAATGCACTAAATAAATGAAAAACTAATGAAAACATCAATTTGAGAATGATACAAAGAGAGCTGAAACAAAAAAAGTTCAGTCAACTCAAACAAACACAATCAAGACTCAAACCGATGATGAAATCCCTCAAAGCGAAGAAGAATCTCGAAAGAGACTCAAACGAATCGTGTGATCTAGGCTTGGAGCAACACAAAGAGAAACTGAACGAAAGAGAGGACAATCACTCAATTTATGCAATGATTCAATGGGATTGAGCAAGATGAATGCAAAGAAGCAAAAATGAAGTTGACCGGGAAAGCAAAGGCCCAAAACTCCCACGGGAGGCTCAGCACACTGAAGCACCTAGAAGCCCTAGGGCTAAAATGAAAAACTGATAGAAAAGGGCAGGGCAAGGGCCAAACATAGTCAAAAATGACTTCAATGCACTCAATCAATCAGAAAAAGTGAACCAGGAACAAAACTCAAGATCAGAGAGTCCAAGACAGGAAAACCCTAAAACTAAGCAGGGTTGGTGCACCTGTTTGGCTGTAATCTGCGCCAAACAGGGGTTGGCGTGGGGGCCTAACTAGCAAAAAGTGCCAATTGGCGTGACTATCAGGGGGATAACCGTGTCAATCAATTTTACACTAGCAAAATGATGAAAATGAACTAACAAAGGCTAGATCTGGTCTTCTGGGGGCTGAACAAGATTTTAACACTAAGGAAGGTGAACCAGGAAAGCAGACTAATCAAACAAAAAGCAAAAAAAAACCCAATGGAGGAAGGACCAACTCCCACTAATCCCCAGTGGAGTCGCCAAATTGTTGTGGAGGTAAATCCCCTATGTGGATAGAGGCGATCCCACTATCCCTAGAGTGGGTCTAGCAACAATCGAAACACGCAAGACTATTGGTCCCTAGTTACAAAAGATAGAACCGCGATAGATTGTTTACCTTGATTCCTTCGCTGCTGTTGTCGAAGAAGAAGTGGCACTTCCATTCCTAGCTGAATAGGTCATGATCTGTGAGCTTTTTGCATCTAGATACCTGTACACATGCGAAGAAGAGAGACAACATGCAACGTAATATTTCACACTTTATAACTATCGATCAGTCAGAGAGGAACGAATGAAATTGTATTATATAATGGACAAACACAATCATGGAACCAATAGCAGAGACATGTATATTCAGATACGAGAGAACGATTACAACCAGTGCTCTGACGTCATGATATTCCTTCGATGGGGTTCCAGCAAGACGTGTCTCACAAAGCTCGTCATGGATTCGACAGAACTCTCTCTCTCACAAGGTTCTCCTTAGCTCTGCTCTTGATTTTCACTCAGCTATAATTTCCTTCCCAAAAGTTCAACTAGCTAGCAAATGGAGATTGCAAGCTTTTATAGAGGGAGAAGGAGAGGTTAGGCTCCCTACAATCATGGGGGAGAGTCCTATCTCTTAGGAAGGTTCCATGAGAGGTGGAAAACCACTTCCTAAACAGGGACATCTGGAGGCAAACAACCCAACCTCTTTTGATGATTCATTCTGAAGTTGTTAGAATCAAAATTCCACCTTTTATTGTTAAAAAAAATTCCTTAATAGGCTTGGCGCAGGCATAACACAGGGACAGAGCGCCAGCTGGTGCGCCCACTAGTGTGCATTTTCCCCATTGGCGCGAGGGATGAACTGGCTACCCGCGCCAAGGCCAAAACATGGGTTTTTAGGGTTTTCCAGAGGAAATGTTGTTGAGGAGAATTCTTGTCCTTATGCAGAAGGATGCCATCAAGGTGTTTTCAGGACATTTTACTATTCATAGTTCACGGAAATAGTCCTCCAATGTACGGGACGAGGGATTGCAGGGACAGTGACAAAAGGTTTTGTAACACAAAGGGATCTAGAATAAGCACAATTAAAAAAAACGTGAGAGGCATACTAAGAATATTTTAAGCAAAGAGAGAAAAATTGGGGCCATAGAAACCTTTCCTAATCAATATATCCCTAGTTTGGATTCGATTTCCAAGATACAACCATATGAAGCACTTTAAATTTGGAGGAATTGGCTAGTTCCATATTTTTTAGTGCCACCAACAAGTGCTTTTATGAGTCGAAACTTTTGAGATCACATCGTAAGCTAATTGTGTTGTAATATGTCTAGATGATGATCCCCATGCCAAGAAAAAATAGGCATCCTCATTCGAAAGGGAAATCCCACATCCTTGAAGGATTCTAATGATATCGTTCCAATCCTCAGCCACTAACTCTTACTTAGGCCGAGATCACTAGATTTTTCCATCTTCTAGCTTAATTGTGGTTTACGATAGGGAAAAACATGATTCAAGTAGAAATTTTTACTTACTTGGAGTTGGTAGAGAAGTTCGACACAAATAGAGCTGATCGGGGACTATCTAATTAAATGGTAATTTCTCAGCCTTACATGTATCCCCCTACTTACCTTCCAGACCATCCTCTTATGAATCCAAGGGTGTTGGTGTACATGCACATGGTTAGCCTTAATTAGCTTTAGTTCAACTCTATATATTTCATGCGATGTGCACTTGTCTTTATCTAGTTAACTCGAGTGATGTACATTCACATAGTTAGCCTTAATTAGCTTTAGTTCAACTCAAGATATTGCATGCGATGTGCACTTGTCTTTAGCTAGTTAACTCAAGTGCTTACGTGTGGTGTGCACTTGGGTTTAGTTAGTTAACTCTAGTGCTTGCATGTGGTTCACGTGCACATTAGAAAAACATAAAGCACACTTAGCTTTAGTTAGCTTTAATTATCTGTTTATCAGTGGTTGTACAGCTCATTGGGTGTTGAGGCATCCGTTCAGTTGACTACTGAAGAATCTCGGGCGTTGGAGCGTCCATCTAGTGGGAGCTAGAGAAAATTTATTTTCTAGATTCTAGGAAGTTGGAGCTTTATTTTCAATTGGAGTTGAATATTAAAGAATTATTAGAAAATCATTCAGGTGGTTTTTTTCCCAGAGAGGGTTTCCACCTTAAAAACTGTGTGCTTTTTTGTTCTTTTTGTTTACTGCTATAATTGCATAAACACTGATAATAATTGAAGATTAACTAATGCTCTAAAATATTAATAATAATACTAATTGAAAGGAGTACTAATTCACCAACCCTCTCATTATTTCCAACATTATCCATAGTTATTGCATGTACAACTAAGCTTAATTTAGTTTCTTTTATGTATTGATTCTCAAACTAATATTGATGAATCAAATTCAATTCTCAATTCAAATTTTATTTTTCAACTTTCACAAGTTTGTGCAATTATTCTTCAACTAGATCGTATTTGTGCTCTAATAATTTTATATGGTATCAGAGTTTCAAGGGTTTGGAGCTGCATGAAATTTTTTTTGCAGGTTTGAAGAGCAAATAATTGGAAATTGTTCGAAGATTTGATTTTCATATCAAAATATTGGGGAACTGCCGCAATTGTTGCTACAGCTACAAGGTAAAAAAAAATGGAGTTCTCATCTTCGACGATTCTTACTCCATATAACTACTTCCAATGGAAGCCATATTTTGCTTCATGTCAGAGGTAAAGGCTTGTATCATATAGTTATGAATACGGAAGCTGACCCCAATTCCGCCATTGAAAAATCCAAATACTTCAATAGGATGGACGAGGCTTTTGGTCTTCTATTGTTGTCCATATCTACATAATTTTGTTTTCATGTGGACACATGAAACACTCGAATGAAGTTTGGACAACATTGGAGAATTTATTTGGAAAGCAGGATGAGATGTGAGCTCATATTCTTGAAAATGAGCTAAATTCCTTAGATCCAAATAGCTTTGAGAACATTTAAGATTTATTTACAAAATTTAATCATTACCTCTACAACTACATGATTGCAGGAACGATAAATCAAAATAGGAAGGTCAATTGACCCTTTCTATTTTGTATAAATTAGGCCCTGAATAAGCTGCTTTTGTTTCCACATTTCATACAGTTAGACTTGCAACTGGAGAAAAATGGAAAATGCCCAAATTTGATGCATTTATTGAGTCTCTTATTCATGAGTAGGATAAGCTCATAATGGGTTCATTAAAGTCTCCAAATGCACATGCACTTACCATGCATGTGAAAGGAAAGTCCAACTCGAAACCAAATCAGCAATACAAAGGAAAAGGAAAGGCAAGAGATCCAAATCCAAGAAAGGGAGGAAATCCAAAACCTCCAGATGATTCTTCTAGCTCCAAGGGTTAGAAGGAAAAGAAAGGAAACTCCAAGTGTTAGTATTGTAATAGAGGTTATCATAATGAATCCTCTTGCATGAAGAAGACTATTGATCTGATGTAAAAGACTCTTCAGCAAAATAATCTTGGTCATCACATTCTAGAAATTGTCAAGAAGAAGACAGAGGAAAAACCATCATAAACAAGGGGTAATTGGCATGCTTTGATTGCTCTTCATTCTACACTGCAAAAATGGATCATTGATTCAAGATCTTCACATCATATGGCTTCTTCAAAGGAATCATTTTCTTCTCTACATGTATACTTAGGACCTCCTATTCTCATGGGGGACAATTTTGCAATTGAAGCAACTGGACAAGGAAGAGTGCAATTCGAAGATGGAAGTTTTGAGAATGTCTTGCATATTCCAAGGCTTTCTGTGAATCTTCTTTTAGTGTATCAGATGACACACATAGGTATCGAAAGGAAAGTGGAATTTACCTCGGACTCCGTGAGGATTTATGACATGCAAACCAACTTGAAGATTTCATCTCACAAGGTAAATGATCAATCTCGTCTGTATACATTTTCTGATTTTTTTCCTCAATCAAATTCTATTTTGATACTTACACATGGAAATGAATAAAATAGGATTTAGCATGAGAGATTTGGGCACTTTAATTTTAGATATATGCAACAACTTAGTAAGCAAGGGATGGTCAAAGGATTGACAACCATTGAATTTTCAAATGGTGTTTGTAATGGATGTGCTCTTGGAAAGCATCCACAAGACAAGTTCGAGAAGGGGCATGCATGGAGAGCCTCTTCACCTTTGGAACTTGTTCATAGTGATCTCATGGGTCCATTTCCAGTACTTTCAATGAGAAAAGCAAGATATGTGTTGTAATTTATAGATGATTACACGATATTCACTTGGGTTTACTTCTTGAACCTCAAGTCTGAATTTTTTCAACAACTAAAGATTTTCAAAGCACATGCGGAAAATCAGTCTGGAAAACGCATCAAGATACTTTGCACAGATAAGGGACGAAATATGTCAACAAATATATCAAGAGTCTTTTTAATGAAGCAGACATACAGTTGTAGCATACAGTTCCTTACACTCCACAAAAAAATGCGGTGGTCAAAAGGAAGAATCGATCTTTGAAAGAGATGGCCAATTGCATGTTGCATGCAAGATCTCTTTCATCAAAATTATGGGTTGAAGCTATCAATTGTGCCTCATACATACAGAATAGATCTCCTCATAAATCTTTTACTGGAAAAAAAAAATTGAGGCTTGGAATGGCATTCAACCTGAAGTCAGTCATTTCCGCATTTTCGAATCTCGAGCATGGGCCCGCATTCCTATAGTGAAGAGAAAGGTTTTGGAGACTCAAAGTAAAGCATGCATGTTTGTTGGATATTCTGATGAATTCAAAGGGCGCATATTGTTTGATATCAACACTAAAGATATCTTTATTGAAAGGAGTGCAAATTTTGACGAAGATATTTTGCATGCACTAGCAGATGAACTTGTTACTAAGTTTCCATCACCACTCATTGATGAGTATGCAGATGGAAATTTAGATCAGAATTCTGATGAAGATGAGCTTTTTCCTATTACACATGTTGGATCACCATTTTTTGAACATCTAGATCATACATCCTCATGTAGTTCAGAATATTCTCGACCACCATCAACACAAAAATGGCGTAGCATGAGTGATCTCCTTGATGATCCTACCTCTATACCTCAGTTTGAGGAAGATCCACAAGCACTCTTAGCTATGGATCCATGCATGCCCATGCATTCTTATCTGATGCATGCATCTGATCCATAGAATTATGCAGAATAAATTTGGTATCCTGAATGGGAAGCAGCAATGAATGAGGAATATAACTCTCTCCTTGAGAACCAAACTTGGGATTTGGTTCCACTACCTTCAAATAGTAAAATTTTGAGGTGCAAGTGGTTTTACCGAACCAAGAAAGAAAAAAATGGCCAAGTT
Organism: Pinus albicaulis; assembly: GCA_034641835.2. Classification (NCBI taxonomy): domain Eukaryota; kingdom Viridiplantae; phylum Streptophyta; class Pinopsida; order Pinales; family Pinaceae; genus Pinus; species Pinus albicaulis. The sequence continues at coordinate 95,327 of JAXQQM020078288.1, forward strand.
AGTCGGTATAAGGCATGGTTGGGAGCAAAAGGTTTTCAGTAGGTACATGGTGTTGACTATGATGAGACCTTTTCTCTAGTGGCAAAAATGGATTCCATTCAGCTAGTTCTCTCCATTGCAACAACAAGAGGATGTGAGGTGCTTCATATGGATGTAAAGAATTCCTTTCTTCATGGTGATCTCGAGGAGGAAATGTGCATGTAGCAGCCACAGGGATACATGCACAAACTAAATAAGACTCTCTATGGCCTCAAGTAGGCACCTAGAGCACGGTATGCCAACATGGATTCCTATTTATTATCTCAAAATTTTGTACGCTGCAAATCTGATTCCAATGTTTATTTTTTGAATAAAATTGACTCCTTGTTGATCACAGTATGTAGAAATTTATTAATATTGATAGTATTACCATATTCTCCTGATCTAACAAATTAATCTTATGTTAAATATAGAATCCTTCCACTTAATTCTTTGCGGAAATTAAATCGCCAATTGCAAACACGTGCAGGAAATCAATCGCACATAAACACAGTTGTTTAACAGGAAAGCTTAAAGCTAAAAACCCCAACTATCATGTATTATATATATGAATGGATCATGTAATAATATCATACAAAGCTTAGTACATCAAGCTCTCATTACAATCAACAATCATTACACACTGTCATGCAGAAATTTGCATCTCTATGCACCAATTTCTTGCCTCCTGACATCCTGCCTCAACTGCACAATCCTTGCTGAAGATGGCACCTGAATAAATTCGAATTGGCCTTGCCTTGACTACGCAATCCTCATTGGCATCTCTAATGTGTGTCAGATGCATTGAATGCATCACTATAGTCAAAACAGATAGTCCATCTCACCCTTTCACCTATCTCTCCACTGGGTCTCCATTGCAACTGAAATGCAAGTAGTTAACTGCTATATTTGTTCAGTTGTTAGTGAGTTATTAGTTGTGAATTAATTAACTAATTAATTCACTAAACTCTCACTAGTGTATCTTCAGTCAGAACTAGATACAACTAGCACAATTGAGTTTAACTCACTTAACTGAGTTAAACTGAATAACAACTCCCATAACTACTCTTCCAAATTTGTCACAACTTTTCCACTTCAGTTCTAATTGAGTCCTCCATGCATGAGCCACCAATAATCCTAGGAATTGCGTAATTCCTTCATCCCACTGATTTTCCAAATCTGTTCACTGAAATAAAGTGCTCCAAGAGAATAAGTTGATATTTATTGTCAGATTATTATTAACGGCTAATAATAATCGACATGCAACTATATTTAGATTGACGATATATAAATAGACTTCGCCCAATATTATAAAAATTGAATTCCATCTATTTTTCACATTTGAAAAACCATCTACAAATAGCATCCTGCAACTTATAGAATATGCTCACCATGTCTAAAAATAGACATACACCTAAAAATAGCCTGCGGGTCCCACTTAGTGAAGGTGCTTACTTTTCACTAAGCTCATCATCTTTTTGAATCTCAACACTCCCTCTCAATAAGATAGGGATTATCCTTCACCCTGATCCTGCCTCTATGGTATTCAAATTTGCTCCTGCTGAGCGCCTTCGTCAGAATATCTGCATCCTGATCTTCCGTAGGAATCTACTGAAGCAACATGATCTTTTGCTGCACACAATCTCTGATATGATGATACCAAATATCAATATGTTTAGATCTATCATGAAACACAGGATTAATCGAGATTTTAATGCAACTCTGATTATAAAAATGTATCACTATAGGATCAAAATGAGAACTGAACAAACTGACTAGAATCTTCCTCATCTAGATAGCCTCACATGCAGCTTGACTTGCTACCATGTATTCTACTTTTGCTGAACTGAGTGCCATGGATCTTTGTTTCCTGTTGTACCAAGAAACTATTGTAGATCCGATACTGAAAACCCCTCCTGATGTGCTCTTTCTGTCCGTTGCGATGCCTACCCAATCTGCATCCGTGAATCCATGCAACTTCACCTCATCCATCTGTTTGTACCATAAACCATACTCAGATGTGCCCATGAGATATCTCAGGACATGCTTGCCTACCTTCCAAAAGATATTGGTAGGCTTAACCATCGATTGACTAACCTGGTTCACCGCATAGCATATGTACAGTCTTGTATTAACTAAATACATGAGCGAACCCACCAACTGTCGATAAAAAGTGGCATCCACTACCTCTGTGGATGTAGCATCCTCTTTCCTCCAATTTCCAAGAAGAGGAGTATCCATGGGCTTGCATTCCTCCATGTGAAACTTACCAAGTATCTCTTGAGCATACTTTCCTTGAGACACAAACAGTTCCCCTTATCGCTGCCATATTTCCAATCCAAGGAAATGATGAAGGAGGCCCAAATCCTTCATCTCAAACTCCTTTGCAAGATCTGCCTTGCATGAGTGTATGAACTGCTCATCACCCGTTAGTATTAAATCATCAACATAAAGAAAAATGATTAAAATTTTACCTCCACCACAATTTGGTACAGGTTTGGATCCGCCTCACTCTTAGTGAGGCCAAGTCCGATGAAATAGTTGTCGATCCATGTGTACCAAGCACGTAGTGCTTGCTTCAGCCCATACAGCGCTCTTTTGAGTATGCACACATGTGACTCACTACTGAAGATCTCAAATCTTTCAAGTTGCTCAATGTACACTTCTTCCACAATGATCCCATTAAGGAACATAGTCTCCACATCCATCTGATGAATGTGCCAACCCATCTACGCTGAGAGAGCAAGGATGGTCCTTATGAAAGAATACCGTACGACAGGTGCAAAGGTTTCTTCATAATCAATCCCCTTGATCTTCAAGAAGCCCCGGGAAACAAATCTTGCCTTATACTTCTCAATGCTCCCATCAACAACTTGCTTTACCTTGTAGATCCATCTTGAACCTACCACCGATTTACCAACCGGCCTTGGAAAAATCTCACAAGAATTGTTTCTGACAATGGAGTCATACTCCTCCACCATGGCATCTACCCATGTGGGCTCCTGCACTACTTCTTCAAAAGAATATGCCTCTGTCATGATACCCTTGCTCATGAGATCCATGTAACCAGTGAATCAGTCAGGTGATTGTCTCTCTCTGTGCGGTGATGTACGGGCTCCTACATTCTGTGCCGCATTAAGCTTCAGTCTCTCAGCTTCTGTGGTATGCTTTCTACCTGTTCTAATGTTTGGTTCTGCATGAGTGGACTCTCCCACTCCATGAATCTCCTCCTGTGGTTGATCCACATATAGAGGCTCATCTTTGGGAAAAAGAAGTTCCTCCTCTACATGCAAGTGTAGCTCCCTCTCAAGCGACAACTTCATGGCTTTCACCTCATTGAATTTTATATCCCGTCGCACCATAGTCATTAAATTGTTTGGAAAATACACATGACAATTATGGGGTGTTTCTTTGTACCCCACAAATATCCCAAATTCTACAGTCAGCTCCATCTTCTTCCTGGCATCCTTTGTCATGTTAGTGTCAGTTTAGTCATACTGCCACCAGTGATCAAAACTTCTCTTTTGCATTTTCATATTAGGAGTCCCATAATAATCAATTTCACCATTCCGTTAGGTCATGGATTCATTGATGGTAGTAGTTTTTATATCAGTTTTCCCCCATGAGGTACTTGCTGATTTTCCTCCCTATGGTCTTCAGTCATTTAGTCACTTTCATTCTCAAAATCATACCAGTAGGTCATAGGATGGGTCTCACCATGGTCAAATTAATGAGTCAAATATCAATATTATCACCAAGGTCATGAGGATGTCAATAAGCTCAAAATCACAGCACCAGGAAGAATCAAAGAGACGTTTTATTCATCTTGATGTAATTTTCACCTCAAAACCATGTTTTGAGGTGAAAACGTGATATTTTGCCTTTATTATCATTCATTATGTAATTTTATATCATCAGAAGTCACAATTCAGAAGCTGACATCTCCACAAAGTGATGTCCCTGCCTTCAGAGAATTTTTCCGCAGCATGTTCAGCACCAGATCATCTTCCAAGTAGATCCAGCAAAAAGAGCTCGGAAAGAGCTTTCCAAACGGTATACTACACTCTCAAAACTGACTTCTGGATTGAAATTTATGCTTAAGTGAAGTAAAATTCCCTTTACCCCCTATTTCCCATTTTTCCCTTCAAATTTACTTTATTAAAGTTTTATATCCCTAAGCCTCCCCTTTGTCCCCCTTCCAATGATAATAATGCATGATAAATCTTTTTGTACATTTGTGATTTAATTATAAACCACTTCCCCTTTTCCATGACCCCTTAAACTTTATAATAAAGTTTAAGTTATAAACCCCGCTTCCCATCGCAAATCGCAAAATTCATTTGTATGCCCTGATGAGCCCATCGCAAATCCTCCGATCGCATCGCAAATCCTCCGATCGCATCGCAAATCCTCTGATCGCATCGCAAACCCTCTAATCGCAAGTCCTGCCCCCTCCTCCGATCACATCGCAAATTTTGCGATTGCGATCACTCTCCGCCCCGCTCCAATTGCGATTGCGATTTATATGCGGGTCCCGCCTCCATCTCCCTTCCTTTTTCCCATTTAAACTTCATTTTACCCTTCACAAAGCATATAATTTCATTCAGTTCTATTTCTCCGGAATTTTATTAAAGGTCAGAGAATAAAGAAATAATGGAAAGCAAACAGTCAAAGGCCGAGAGCTTAAATTAAAACGAAGATATCTACAACAGCAAAGAAATAGGATTGGATTGCCTATTTTGTCTTCAGTTACGATTCAAAGGGATTTACGCCATAGGTTTCACCTCTTCATTGGTTATCAGCAAATTCAAGTGGCAAAATGTAACGCTGCTCCTTCTTAGGACAGATGGTTGGCTCTTCAGTTTTTCAATGCTGTTAAACAATTCCCTATTTTCATCGATCTGTTTTCCCACATTTGAGTTTATTTATTGTACTGTAAAATCATTTGTAAAGGTGGCTAAGTCGGAGAAAGTATGGGAATAGTGTGGAATAACATCTCTGCGCTACATTGTACAGTTTGACAGGAATTAATAAGAGATGCAGCTCTGACTTGTGGGATCCATGTGGTATGAGATTTAGCATTTGTTTTTCTCCTTTGTTTCATATGTGAATTGTTATGTGTTCCATTCATCCATAAACATCTCCTTTGAATGCTTTCAAGATAAAAAGGTAGAATCCATTTTATATGCTCTGCCTTGGGAAATCATTCATGCTTTATGTTTTTTCTTCTGTTTGAAAAGGATCCATTTACAGTGCCCTTTTCAACTCCTCACCAGTCTTTCCATCCCATCCTCATTTAAATTTTAATTGCTAATTTTCCTGCCTATCTTGCCCCATGAAATACCTTGTGTCCTGATTTAATTCCTCGTCTCAAATTGTTCCCTTATATCCCACACATCCCTGAATTTCATTCATTCATTTCATTTTATTTAAACCTTTTATCCCTATCATTTTATCTAGCCTAATATCATTTCATTTATTGTGTTCCATTGGATATATTCTCACGGAGAGAGCCCTATCCTGTCCTTGTAGGGCTAGCTACAAGGCTAAGCGTGGTTTAGTTGTTACCCTGTCTTGCCTTTGCAGCCTGGGGTCCAATTCAGGTGCTAACATGTCACATGAATGTAAATAGATGAGCCAAAAATATTCAAATGAGAAATATCAAGCTTCTTACCAGTAAAAGATTATTTAGGTGTACTCATGCCAAGTAATCTATGAGGACAATGGCTTTGAACATAAACCGCAGTGTTTCATGCTTCTTCCCACAAGTGCATGGTAGGCCTTGGTCATGCAGCGTAGCTTGTGCAGCACCCACGATCGTTCTATTCTTCATCTCCGCGACCCCATTCTTTTGTGGGTTATGAGGTGCTATGAGTTCTCTTCGAATTCCTTCTTTTCTCAAAATTCTTTGAATTTGTTCAAGATATATTCACCACCATTATCACTCCAGAGAGCCTTCAATTGCTTCCCCGACTCCTTCTCCACCAATGCTTTAAACTCACATAAATTTGAGCATGTTTCGCTCCTCTTCTGCATGAATAAGATCCAGCATCTATGAGAATAGTCATCAACAAAAATAACATAATACCTATGTTTTGTTGTTGAAGAAATCGAGAAAGGTCCACACACGTATGTGTGAATTCTCTCTAGGATCACCGAAGCACGGTTCTCCTTCTAATGAAATGTGGTCTTCACAAACTTACCCATAGTACATCCCTTGCAATGATCTGACTACGCAAGAGTACCCTTGGGAAGTCCAGTAGAAATCTGCTGCAAAATATTCAAGGTGCCATGGTGAAGATGGCCCAATCTCCTGTGCCATAATTCGCCCTCATCCCGGCTCACCACTTCTTCTGCTTTGCCCATCATTGTAGAGCAGCCATATACCTCCAACTTGTAGAGATTCTTAACTCAAACCCCTATCCTCTTGGTTTTACCCGTTGTTTTATGTCGCAGGAAATATTTTCCCTCGCTGAAAGCAACGTCATAACCTCTATCCTCCAACATAGCAACCGAGACCAAGTTCTTCTTCAGACCTGGAACATGCATAACATCTTTCAACATAAATGGTTTACCTGACTCCCTCTCAAAGGTAATGGTTCCAATTCCAGTCACACTGTATCTACCATCGTCGCCCATATCTATATGCATTTGGAGATCCTTCTCCTCTAAGTCACTAAACAACTCCTTGTCTCCCGTCATATGAAAGGGAGCACCACTATCAAGATACCACACCAATCCCATTTTGCTTGAACCAATCATGCGATCAAAGAGAAATCAAGTTCAAATTGCAAGACTAAAGCCTCACCTGCTATAGCTCCAGCAGCCTTCTTGTTCTTCTTTTTCTATGAGTAGTTAGTGGTGAGATGCCCATGTTCATGACAGTGAAAACACTTCACCTTGGACAAATCCAACTTCTTGCCTTCAGCCTTGGTTTTTGAATGGGATTTCTTCCCCTTCCCTTTCCTTTCTTTGGCAGCCAAAGCACAATTTTCTTCATCTTCATTCTTCCATGAAGATCCATCCCTGGTATTCTGCCTTATCTCCTCTTGCACAAGATCTGACCAAAGTCACTCCCAATCCGACAGTTTCTCTTGTCCATTGACAAAGTCTTCATAGTTGTGCCAACTCTTCGGAAGCCCAAGGAGAGCTAAGCTCACCAAGTCATCATCCGCAACTGTAATTCCCACACTTCCCAGCTCATCCGTACATTGGAAAAACTTCGTGAGATATTTTGGAATACTGTCGCCCATCTCCATTTTGATTTTTTTGAGATTATCTTTTAGCGCCAACTTCCTATGGTCGCTAATTCTTTGGAAAATATCTGTCAAAGTGTTACGCAACATTTTGTCACCGTCCCTGCAATCCCTTGTCCCATACATTGGAGGACTATTCCCATGACCTGTGAACAATAAAATGTCCTGAAAACACCTTGATGGCACCCTTCTGCATAAGGGAAAGAATTCTCCTTAAGAAAATTTCCTCAGAAAAGCCCCAAAAACCCATGTTTTGGCATTGGCGCGAGTAGCCAGATCATCCCTCACGCCAATGGGGAAAATATACACTAGTGGGCATGCCAGCTGGCACTCTGTCCCTGTGTTGTACCCGCACCAACCTGTTTTGGAATGTTTTTTAACAAATTGAGGCGGAAGTTTCCTTTAACCACCTCAGGAATGAATCATCAAAAATAGGTTGGGTTGTTTGGCTCCGGATCTCCTTGTTTAGGAAGAGGTTTTCCACCCCTCATGGAACCTTCCTAAGAGATAGGACTCTCCCCCATGATTATAGGGAGCCTAACCTCTCCTTCTCCCTCTATAAAAGCCTATCCTCTCCATTTACTAGCTAGCTGAACATTTGGGAAGGAAATTATAGCTGAGTGACAATCAAGAGCAGAGCTAAGGAGAACCCTGTGAGAGAGAGAGTTCTGTCAAACCCTTGACGAGCTTTGTGAGACACGTCCCACTGGAACCCTGTTGAAGGAAGATCGTGACGTCAGAGCACCGGTTGTAATCGTTCTCTCATATCTTTATATATATGACTCTGCTATTGGTTCCATGATTGTGTTTGTCCATTATATAATGCAATTTCATTTGTTCCTCTCTGACTGATCGATAGTTATAAAGTGTGAAATATTGCGTTGCATGTTGTCTCTCTTCTTTGCATGTGTACAGGTATTTGGATGCAACAAACTCACGGATCGTGACCTGTCCAGCTAGGAACGGAAGCGCCACTTCTTCTTCAACAACAGCAGCGAAGGAATCACGGTAAGCGATCTATCGCGATTCTTCTATCTCTTGTAACTAGGAATCAATAGCTTTGCGTGTTTTGATTGTTGCTAGACCCACTCTATGGCTAGTGGGATCGCCTCTGTCCGCAGAGGGGATTTACCTCCACAACACAAAGCCTTCCACATTGCAAATGGAGTGGCTTTCCCATGAAGGCTTGACACAATATGGTCTTTCACACCTTCCAACAAAATTCTTCTTGTCTTTGCTACCTTATTTTTCCATGCGTCAAGTAATGCAGCATTGCTAGAAGTAGGCTTAGGAACATCACTATCGATGAACTCCTTCAGTCCATTATCTTCAAGCACTGCCTCCATCCTATGCTTATAGGCTATGTAATTCGAGCTACCCTCAAGGGCATACTCCAATCGCAACCCATTTAAAAACATTTCAATGAATACTCAACTATCGCACCAAGAAATTTCTGCAGCAAATTCGAATTGTCCACCAGCACAAAATCTCAGCACCTCTTCACAATTGCAATCTCCAGTGGTTAACACTACTCCGATACCATGTAGAAGTTTATTAATACTGATAGTATTACTGAATTCTCCTGATCTAGAAAATTAATCTTATGTTAAATATATAATCCTTCCACTTAATTCTTTGCGGAAATTAAATTTCCAATTGCAAACACATGTGAAGGAAATAAATCGCACATAAACACATTGTTTAACGGGAAATCTTAAAGCTAAAAACCCCAACTATCATATATTATGTATATGAATGGATCATGTAATAATCTTATACAAGTATTAGTACATCAAGCTCTCAGTACAATCAATTAATCATTACACATTGTCATGTAGAAATTTGCATCTCTATGCACCAATTTCTTGCCTCTGGACAACCTGCCTCCACTACGCAATCCCTATTGAGGAAGACCCCTGAATGAATTCAAATTGGCGTTTCCTTGACTGTGCAATCCTCATTGGCATCTCCAATGTGTTTCAGATGCATTGAATGCATCACTATAGTCACAACAGATAATCCATCTCACCGTTTCACCTATCTCTCCACTAGGTCTCCACTGTAACTGAAATGCAAGTAGTTAACTACTGTATTTGTTCAGTTTTTAGTGAGTTATTAGTTGTGAATTAATTAACTAATTAATTCACTAAACTCTCACTAGTGTATCTTCAGTTAGAACTAGATACAACTAGCACAACTGATTTTAACTCACTTAACTGAGTTAAACTGAATAACGACTCCCATAACTACTCTTCCAATTCTGTCACAACTTTTCCACTTTAGTTATAACTGAGTCCTCCATGCATGAGCCACCAATAACCCTAGGAATTGTGTAGTTCCTTCATCCCACTGATTTTCCAAATCTGTTCACTGAAATAAAGTGCTCCAAGAGAATAAGTTGATATTTATTGTTGAATTATTGTTAAGGGCTAATAATAATCAACATGCATCTATATTTAGACTAACGATCTATAAATAGACTTCGCCCAATATTCTAAAAATAGAATTTCATCTATTTTTCACATTTGACCAACCATCTACAAATAGCATCCTGCAACTTATAAAATATGCTCACCATGTATAAAAATAGACATACACCTAAAAATAGCCTACGGGCCCCACTTAGTGAAGGTGCTTACTTTTCACTAAGCTCATCATATTGTTGAATTTCAACATAGTACTCTACGTAGATGAAATTTTGATAACAGTTAGTTCAGATTTTGTCATTACTGAGATTAAAAATGCATTGCATAAGTGGTTTTCTATGACAGACATGGGCTTGCTAAATTTATTCCTTGGACTAGAGATCAATCAGAGTGGTTCTAAGATTACCATTTCTCAACCAAAGTATGCTAGATATATTTTGGCATGGTTTCATATGAGTGACTGCAAGCCAACAACCACACCTTTCTTATCATGGATAAAGCTTGAGAATGGCAAAGACACACCATTTGTTGATTGCACATTGTACCTTCAACTTATGGGAAGTATTCTTTATCTCACTCACTCCCATCCTGATCTCTCATATGTCGTAGGAGAAATTTCCAGATACATGCAGGAGCCACATGAGTTACACTGGAAATATGCAAAGTGCATCCTTCGATATGTCTAGGGGACAATCACATATGTGATTCATTATGCAGAAAAATTTTCTTTGGATCTCATTGGGTTCACAGATTCATATTGGGTTGGAGACAACATTGATCGCAATTCCACCTCCTTTATGTACTTAGTTTGGGATCTGACCCAATTGTTGGTCAAGCAAGAAGCAGGTTTCCATTGCTTTATCATCAACAAAGGTCGAGTATAGAGGAGTAGTCAATGCCAATATTCAGGCCATTTGGCTACAACATTTCCTCTCTGAGCTTGGGATCAATGTCCATCGTCCAACTGTCATCTGGTGTGATAATAAAATTGGGTTAAAGTTTTGCAGAAATCCAGTGTAGAGGCAACAGACCAAACACATCAAGATCCACATGCACTTCATTATAGAACTCATTCATGATGGGATCATTGATCTTCAGTATTGTCCTAGTTCTGAACAGACTGTTGATGTCTTCACCGAGACTTTTACTGAGCATAAGTTTCGATTCCTACGAGATTGTCTCGAGGTGAAGGACACAACTACCTAGCAGTTGTCTTTTCTCTACTTTTGCACTATATTTTGAGGGGGAGCGGGGGGGTTCTTCCCACTGGGTTTTCTCTCTTTCCTCTTTTCATGCATTGTATATGGGTACCTAAAATGGTCGTGTTGTCGGGACTAACTCATTTTGCATCACACTCACCGAAGTTTTTCTTAAGGGGGGGTGTTGGTGTACATGCACATAGTTAGCCTTAATTAGCTTTAGTTCAACTCTAGATATTGTATGTGATGTGCACTTGTGTTTAGCTAGTTAACTCGAGCGTTGTACATGCACATAGTTAGCCTTAATTAGCTTTAGTTCAACACTAGATAATGCATGCAATGTGAACTTGCCTTTAGCTAGTTAACTCAAGTGCTTACATGTGGTGTGCACTTGGCTTTAGTTAGTTAACTCTAGTGCTTGCATGTGGTGCATGTGCACATTAACAAAACATAAATCACACTTAACTTCAATTAGCTTTAATTATCCATAGTTATTGCATGTACAACTAAGATTAAATTAGTTTCTTTTTATGTATTGATTCTCATCTTCAGCGATTCTTACTCCGTATAACTACTTCCAATGGATGTCATAGATTTTGCTTCACCTTAGAGGTAAAGGCTTGTATCAGATAGTTATGAATACAGAAGCTCAACCCAATTCTACCATTGAAAAATCCAAATACTTCAACAGGATGGACGAGGATTTTGGTCTTCTATTGTGGTCCATATCTCCAACATTGTGTTTCCATGCAACATTCCTTTCCACATGCATCATTCCTTTTCATACTATTGAACTTGAATATTTTGAGGGATTAAACAGCGATAACTAGTCTAATATTACCTGGTTATGGAAGTATTTGTCTATGATGATATTGCTCTAGATATTTTCCCCGATTAGTGCCCTCCATGTAATTTTCATCACCTAATCCATGTTAAACCAATGGAGGTTCTTGAAACCCCATGCACCACTGCTCTTTGGCTGAGCAAGAAGATCCCATTTGACCAAGTGTCTAAAAGCATTTCTTTTCCAGTCGTTCCATAGGAAATTACTCATGTATCATGGAATCCTATGAATGGTCGATTTGGCGATCTTGGCAAGAGTAAACTAGTAGGTAGGTAAACCTTCTAGGACATATTTTATTAAGTTCATCCCCTCCCCTCCCCCCCCCGCAATAGAAAGCCATATGTAACACCAATTATTGACTTTATTTTCAACCCTCTTTACTAACCAGTTCCAATCGTACACCCTGTAATTGTTTGGCTTGAGGAAGAAGCCCCAATATGGGAATCCATGATCTATTGGAGCTAGTTTGAAAACACTTCAATAAAATTAGCCTTTTTTTCATAAATATTATTATAGTAGAATGCATATTTATGCTCACTGATTAGCATACATGAGGTAGAAAACAAAGTCGCAAAAACACCTCTATAAGTGCTCCACTCTGTCTTTGAGCCAACTCCTAGAATGAGGATATTGTCAACAAAGAAAATATGGGTCAGTTTTATAAGGTTTGATACTATAACTCCTTTAAGAAAAGAAAATATGGGTCAGTCGTATAAGTTCTAAGACTTTAACTCCTTTAAGTCTACGATCATTCCTAGTTGCAATTATCATTCTGCTCAGAAATAGAAAACAATCCACATGTAGAGATATTGAAGTTAGCATGTTGAAAATAATTCAAATGCTAATAGCTACCTCCTAGTGTCACTCACCATGTTAATGATAAAGACTGGTCCATGCACATTCATTACTTATATATTTAATTTAAAAATAATATTTATGAGTTAAATTTAAAAATAAATATATATAAAAGTATAATGTTTCCTGACATGATTAAAAATGATAAAATATGATTATTATTATTATTATTATCCAATTTTAAGGTCACAACCAAGCTAGAAACCAAATTGGTGTATGAGACCCCCTTGTTTATGGGACAAGGGACCCACCTCCGCACAATGATTTGACTTCTAAGTCTACGAAGGCATACATACTCTACCCCCTTCTGGTTTTGAACATGTGACCTATTAAAAGGAAACACTTGCTCTTAACCACTAGGCCCACTCAAGCTGAAGTCATAGAAGAAATTAAGGGTTCATGGTAAACTTAATTTTAAGTTGTAATAATGAGATTGCAATTGAAAGGACATAAATATTATGTTGGATGTAGCAAAGAGGTTTATAGTTTCATCTAAACAATGTTGATAATAGCTTTAGTAGTAATAGTCGAAATTAGATGGCCATAGATAAATTAGGTGAAGTATGTGAGTTGTGTTCAATAAAGCAATGAACTTATGGAAATGTGAATCACACTTTGTATTTATAGCAAGTTTAAAATGGTATGTGTGGATCTTAGAAAATTCTGAACTCGTATCATAATGGATACTAAGAAGAAATATTGGATGATACTTAGGTGATACTTGTTGATAGATATGTTCTTCAATTCATGGCAAACCATTATTACAACATACTACATGCTAATGAAAACCCAACCCAAAAGAGATTGAGACAAGGGCTAAGACACATTGTTAGGATTATTAACTCCTCTTGGTTTAATAAATTATTCTTTAATCCTAACTAAGACAAATTGTTAGAATTATTAACTCCTCTTAGTTTAATAAATTATTCTTTGATCCCAAAACATTGTGATTTATTATTGTATTGATCATTGCAAAATAAAGTTTATTTTTATTTAGACAATTTTATTTTAAGTTTTAAATTTTTTTAATAAATTATTATGCTATATGAGAAAATTGTGATTAATCATTACAATATAAAATTTATCTTTATCTGAATAATTTTATTTTAAGTTATAGGAAGTTGTTAAATTAATTAGATATGAGCAATTTTCTCCCAATAATTAACTATTTACTTAATATATATTTGAAATATTCTCTAAAACAATTAAAAAACAACAGTATGGTTATCTTTAGTATTAAATAAAACAGTCAAGCACAAACTCTAAGAGAAAACAACTACTACATGAAAAGGGCCAACCTTACCTTTGTAAAGCTTATTTATAATCTTCCTGTTATTCTCCAGTGTAGAGATTTCTGTCATCGGATATAAGGGCTCGAGAGAGGTCGGAGATCCCTCTGTCATTTTCATTTCTTAATCCCCTCGACCCTTTTCATTTCTTAATCTCCTCCCTCTCGTTCTAAGAAAAGGAAACCTTCGAGATCTCAACTAACAGTCTACCCTCCCAATTCTTTAACAGGATAAAGGTTCAACTGATCGTGACAGGCACTGTTATCAAGCCATTGTGACACTCCCAATTCTTTAACAGGATAAAGGTTCAACTGATCGTGGCAGGCACTGTTATCAAGCCATTGTGACAGGTACTCTTATCTCTATTTTTCTTTCCCAGCCTCGCATTTTACTATGTCGAAAGATTCCTCACGTACATTATTTTTATTGATGGTACCAGTCAGACTTGTCATTGCAATAATTCAGTGGTGTGGTTTGATAGTGAGGACTCTGCTTCTAATTGTTGGTGAGGCTTCCTGTACTGTCATCTACCCAATCTCACTCCTCAGCCATGTCTAACGAAGAGCTTAATCGACCCGCTGACCGTGTTGGCAACCTGAGCTTGAAAGGATCTGACCGACGGTAATTATTTGGGAATTGATTTTTTTGAAATTTTCCATTCTTTCATAATGGTAGTTTAACTGTTCTAAGTTTTGAAGGTTTTGAAACCCTGTTTCACTGATTCTGGGGAATGATATCTGAATGCAGATTGGAGGGCAAGGTAGCCATAATAACAGGTGGGGCAGCGGGCATAGGAGAAGCCATCGTTCGGCTCTTCACAAAGCACGGAGCCAAAGTCATAATCGCAGACATTGCAGACGAAGCCGGCAAAATCCTGGCCGAATCCCTTTCCCCTGCGGCCACTTACCTGCACTGCGATGTGAGCAAAGAGGAAGACATGAGTGCTGCAGTGGATTTGGCCATGGAAAAACACGGGCAGCTGGATATCATGTTTAACAACGCAGGAACTATAGATATTGTTGCAGTTGGAAGCGTAGCAGAGTACGAGATGGAGCAGTTCGATCGAGTAATGAGGGTAAATGTGAGAGGAACGATGCTGGGTATTAAGCAGGCGGCCCGCGTGATGATCCCGCAGAGGAAGGGCTGCATAATCTCTACTGCTAGCGTTGCAAGCATTATAGGTGGATCTGCTCCATACGCTTACACGGCCTCGAAGCATGCAATCATAGGGCTGATTAAGAACGGAGCAGCTGAGCTGGGGAAATACGGGATCAGAGTCAACGCCGTCTCTCCTTCTGGCGTGGCAACGGCCCTTGTAATCAATTACAGGAAACAAGGCAATGCCTCTGCTGTTTCAGAAGAGGATAAGGCCGCCGTGGAGGCCGTCTCCAACAGTGTTGCAAATTTACAGGGAACGACTCTGAAAGCAGAGGATGTTGCAGAGGCAGGGCTGTACTTGGCGAGCGATGAGGCTAAATATGTTAGTGGGCATAATCTGTTAGTGGATGGTGGAATCTCTGTCGTTAATCATTCTTGGGGGCTCTACCGATAAGGGTTCTCAATGAAACTTGTGGGTACCAGTGTTACAATCTTGAATCAGATGAGTTCTCTGTAAGTTTGTAACAAATGAATCATATGAGTTCTCTGTAACAAATTCATAATAGAGTTAGAATTTTTTTTTTTAATAAATTAGGTTGAGTTGAGGTTGGAGTCAGGCTGTTGATTGAGTGAAAGCACACAATTATGTCAATTTGTATATTGGATGGGAGAACATTTTTTTTCCAAGAAAAAAAAGGCTGGATTTATTTTAAAAAGATAGATCCAATACATTGTGGTATAATACTCAGAAATTTACTAGAAATCTATCTAGATACAGATATATATGTGCCCAGATAAGTTTGTAGACTTCATAGTCATATATTATGGAGAGTGAAACAAAAATAAGATTTAGGAAATGTCTATCATATCATAGAGCCCAGCATAGTTTTAAATCCACATTCAAAGAAAATAAAAGATATAGAAAGTATAGCATAGGATGTTAAGGAAGATTAAGCAGGCCCTAGATGTCTGTGAAGGTGCCCATAATATGTTTGATCTTGTATATCTATTTAGATAATGAGGAAGTTCAAAAGCAGTATTTTTTGTCCATATTTTCTATGAATCATCATATATATGGAAATTGTTTTACATGTATATTTTTTTGCAAATCAAAGTAATCTTTATAATGTTAAAATTTCAATCTATTTATTGGTGCTAGTACACTATTCTACGAAAGTTTATAATAATAATATTATTATTATGCAATTTTAAGGTCACGGCCAAGTCAGACACCAAATTGGTGTATAAGACCCTCTTGTTTGTGGGACAAGGGATCCACCTCGTCCCAGATATTTGACTGCTAAGTACATACTCTACCCCTCTAGTTTTGATCTTTTATTTAACCCAAATACAATTCCACATCTCAGCATAAGCCAAATTATGCGGCACTATCAAAAAAATCTTTCAAGTAAGCCAATAACAAGAGGACAAAAGCTATATTGGACTAGAGAACATGTGTCTTGGATGGAAGAACATCAAAATAATATTCAATTTGTTCCAAAATGAATGTTTTTTTTGGAATACTTAAAAGTAGTTTTCATCTCTTTTACATAAAATTTGATAATTAAAATTTAATAAATAATATTAATTTATATATATTATTTTGTAAATTTATTAGTAGATAGGGAGTTTAATTAACTATAGCATGTTAAAGTATTATATAAACTATGAGATTCAAAATTTAAATCTCAAATTGTGATTTTTAATTCAAAAATAAATAAATAATTATTGTCATTATTTTTTATTTTTTTTCCTCTGTTTTCCATAGAATTTTAACCTAAAATTTAATAAAAATTACTAATAAATAATATTAACATATATATATCTTATTCTGTAAATTTATTAGTACATAGGGTAGCTTAATTAATTTTTGTTTTCATCTCTTTTTCATAGAGTTTGAACCTAAAATTCAATAAATAATATTAACATATATATCTTATTTTGTAAATTTATTAGCACATAGAATGGCTTAATTAACCAGCTCATATTATAAAGTATTATATAAATTATGAGATTCAAAATTTAAATTTCAAATTATAATTTATTATTCAAAAGAAATAAATATATATTGTCATTATTTTTTTCATTATAATATAATAACAAAATAAACCATTTTAAACATGATTCATGTAATTTCATTATATTTTAATTCATAAATAATGTCAAATTAAAAAAATATATATTGTTACAAATAATATAAATAATATAAAATTAAAGATAAAAGATTCATATAAAAGATGACCTATATATATATATATATATATATATATATATATATATATATATATATATATATATATATGCTCTTAAGAGCATGAGTGGGCTTAATGGTTAAGAGCATGTGTTTCCTCCGGAAAGGTCACAGGTTCAAAACCAGAGGGGGGTAGAGTATGTATGCCTTATGCCCATCCATGCAAGGATCAAGGAGGACAAAGCGTTCATTGAATAGTTGTAAACCTTTATAGTGTTGTATCACTATGATGCCAAATGAAGCCTCCAACTTGCGCTTTGAGAGGAGATCCGCTCTCGTATTGCTCTCTCTCTATATATGCATCAATGGTGGCTCCTTGAGCATAACCATTAGGTGTTTAATATGTTGAATCCACCCTTGTAGACCATTAGGCTGAAAAATAAAAAAGACTTCCCAGAGATGCCATCTATAACCAATTTTGCATCCCCATATATGTGAACTAATGACAAGTGAATATCGTAAGCCATCCAAAGAGCACTCTATAAAGCCAATACGTCGGCCTTCGTGTTAGAGCCTTTGCCCCTGTTCCAGAAGACCTGAAATATATCCTGGCTTTCGATCTTAATCCAGACTCCACACCCACATACCCCCCTGTTGAACTCCATCGAAATAGGAAGTCAGAAGAGGAATGAGAAAAGGCTTAAGTCAACAGGAAAGGTCCTTAATAGTAGGAGGATGGGAGGAAACACCAGATATCCAGGATAAAATTTCCCCATGAATGTGAGGCAAGTTCACAGGGAAATTCTCAAATAGGAAGCAGTTATGGGCCTTCCATACTTCCCAGAAAAAAAATAAAGGCAGAGCTTTGTAACAAGATAGAACCGACCCCCAATCATTCAAGGCACTAATAATACTCTAAGGTTTCCAATCCGAATCGAGAAGAAATCTTGAGAAAAGGGACCATAGATTGAGGATGGCAGGGCAAGAGAGGAAAAGATGGAAAACATATTCAGATTGATCCAGGCAAAAAACACATCTACCCAATCCATAGAACCCCCTTTTAATGAGGTTTTCCCAAGTTAGTATACGATTTTTACACACTAACCATCCAAATAGCAGAATTTTGGAAGGAATGTGCTAAGACCAAAAGGGAAGAAAGGGGGAAGGATTCTTGTCCTCCATTTGATAATACATAATGTGTTGATAAGTCTCAGCAACTATAATGACATTCCCCCTCATTGCACCCTCCCATATAATGCGATCTCCACCTTGTAGAAGACATAGGCCCCCAGCTTGAAGAGACTCCACGAATCCCTGCCAATAACTAGTATCATCATCCCTCAACCCCAAAGAAGATTTCGATTTCTAGATCGGGCACCCATGCTGTCAGTGGGAGATCACTTGAGAGAGAAAGAAGATGCCCCACTGTGATAACTTGTGAAGGAGGTGTTCATCCAGTTTCAACAAGTCAGATCATATCCCCATTAATTTGTCACACCCCAGAAGAATGTTTTGACCATTGTCGAATTGCCAAGTCAGAGACTTAGCAAAAAGACACATTACGTTCTGAAACCCTTGCCATATGAAAGAGATGTGCTTCTAATGAACATATGATTGATTGTATAGCTGCAACATGGGAGGCCCATCCAGATATTTAAGCTTTATAATGGTCAGCCAGAAGCCTGAGCCTATGAGCGCCCTCTAGAGAGACTTCATCAGAAGGGCATGAGAGAAAAAACGCACATTCAGCAACCCCCACCCACCATACTGCTTGGGGGTCGATATAGAACCCAGTTTACACAAATGAAACTTCTTTAAGTCCTTTGCACTAGACCATATAAAACGTGACATGACTGATTTAATGAGAGAGATGATCCGAATAGGGAGATAAAATATATGGGCCCAATATACTGCTAATTGTTGTAGCACTGCTTGGACCAGAATATACCTACCACCTAGTGACAACCAACGATGAGCCCACTTTTGAATTATACTATTAAACTTGTCCACAAGCCATGTCCAGTCACAAGATTTATAAGCACATGCTTTCAGCCTGAAACCAAGATATAGAAAACCTTCTAAGATGTCGACAATTTGTACCCCAAATAAACCAGCAAATGATTCAATCTCATTACTTTCCTCATTTTCATATACCATGACAGATTTTCCATCATTAATACGCAGGCCAGATGCTACCCCAAATTGTTGTAAAATGAAATGAAAGTATGCCCATTGTTCTCTAAGAAGCCTACCAAAAACCAAGAGATCATCAACGAATAAAGAGTGATTTATAAAGACAAAGGGTGAGAGTACGATGCCTTCAAAGATGTCGTTTTGTTTTTCCTTCATTAGAATTTTGTTGAAGCCATCCATTACAAGGATAAAGATCAATGGCGACAGGGCACATCCTTAACACAGGTCGCAGCCAACCTTAAAGAATTCTGAAGGCATTCAATTAACGATAACCGAATATCTAATGGAAGAGATGCAAGCCATAATCCACCTTATGTTGTGCAGAGACATGCCGACCTTGAGCAGAACAACCCTGACGAATGACCAGTCTACACTATCATATGCTTTATATAAGTCCACCTTCATAATCAGAGCTTCCATTTTCCTAGTGTGAATTGAATGAAGGATTTCTTGAGCCGATGCAATCGCATCATCAATGGACCAACCTGGAAGGAAACCATATTTCTCAACTGATATATACTTGGATAAAACACCTTTAATACAAACAACAATGATTTTTGAGGAAATTTTATAAATGATATTACATAGTGCCATGGGCCTGAAGTCTTTGAAAGTCCGCGGGTTGGAGGATTTAGGGATCAATGTTATGAACGTTGAGTTGATGTCGTTTGGAATGAATCCCATGAGCCTAGATCTCTCCACCATATACCGGATTACGTCACCCATCAGATCAAAGAAGTGTATGAAAAACTCCTTTGGCCACCCATCTGGCCTGGGGCTCTTCTCATGAGAAAAGGATTTAAGCACCCCATAAATTTCTTCTTTGGATATACTGCGTACCAACTCCTCATTTGCATGAGAGTCAAACATTCGAGGATAGTGTTCCAATACCCACTTTTGATAGTTGTGATCTATCCTGGCCACCTCCTTATAGAAACCTGAAAAATATTACAGAGCTTCCTGTTGAATATTATTTGTTGAGTATGCTAGATTGCCTCTAGAAGATTCTATGTGACATATAGCAATTTTGTTTTTCTGCCCATTTTCACAATGGTGAAAACATTTTGTGTTGAGATCGCCTTCCTTCAACCATTGTGCATGACTTTTAAGCTTCCATGTGACCTCTTGTATCTTCAGGATTTCATTTTCCTCTTTTCCAATTGTTCTAGCCTATGGTAAGTCTGGGCATCCGGAGGAACCACCTTCATATTCTCATAAATCTTTGTCACTCTTCTGGAAATAATATTTATTTCATCTTTCAAAGTTTCTTTTTTCCTACGCTCCCAGAACTTCACTTTGCGCTTCAACAGGTGAAGCTTCTTCGACAGAGCCCTCCATACATTGCCATCCTGTTTGACTCCTTTCCAAAAACTCTCCACCGGCTGCTGGAAATCAGGATCCTTCATCCATATTTTGTTAAAATTGAAAGGGAGTCTTTTCCTGTCCAATTCCGTGCGCTGTGATAGGCTAATGGCGAAGTGATCTGACAAAGACGCTGATACAACTCGTGACCTCAAATTCCCAATTTGATCACAGACAGATTCATGTGCCAGGAACCTATCCAGTCGTTTTCCAATGAAGTCATCACCAATATGCCTATTAGTCCAAGTCGGGGCCAAAAGAAACATACATATGTCAACCAGATGATGGTCATCCAATATCCGTGAAATGTGATCCGCCAAAGGATCTTGTCGAGCTTTAATGCCCCATATCTCTCTGACAAACAAGGTGGAGTTAAAATCCCGCATGATAATGAGATTATTGACACTGAGAATGGTCGAAGAGTTGAGGCGATCCCAAAATGTGGCCCGATGGTGACTCGGAGCATATAGATTGATAACCCCGAATCGACTGTGATAAGATGATGCCCCCAAAAAAGCTAAATGCCCGAAATTTAGCCATATCAGGGTTCCACATTGTGAACATACCGCTGACATTTCCATTCATACTGTAGCATGCGAGCCAGGCCTAATAATAAGGAATAGTTTAATAACTTTAGACAAAGTACACATGGTTTCTTGAAAAACAGCAACAGCAAGTAAGATCTCATAAAAATTTTCATTAAGGCGAAGGTGTTTGGAAGGTTCGCCCATCCCTCTAATATTCAGTGAGAGGATGGAGGTAATTTGGAACCCTCTGTCATCGGATATAAGGCCTCGAGGTAGGTCGAAGATCCCTTTGTCATTTTCATTTCTTAATCCTCTCCCTCTCGTCCTAAGAAAAGGAAACCATCCGCCCACACGGCTCGAGCAATCGAGATCTCAACTAACAGTCAACCCTCCGAATTTTTTAACGGGATAAAGGTTTAACTGATCGTGACAGGCACTGTTATCAAGCCATTTTGACAGGTTCTCTTATCTCTATTATTCTTTCACAGCCTCACATTTTTACTATCTCCAAAGATTCCTCACCTACATTACCAGGTTACGTAGATACAGTACGAATGCAAATCACGGTGACAAACTATCTCTGATTTTTTATTGGTGGTACCAGTCAGACTTGTCATTGTAATAATTCAGTGGTTTGATAGTGAGGACTCTGCTTCTAATTGCAGGTGAGGCTTCCTGTACTGTCATCTACCCAATCTCACTCCTCAGCCATGTCTAACGAAGAGCTTAATCGACCCGCTGACCGTGTTGGCAACCTGAACTTGAAAGGATCTGACCAACGGTAATTATTTGGGAATTGATTTTTTCCATTCTTTCCTAATGGTAGTTTAACTGTTCTGAGTTTTGAAGGTTTTGAAACCCTGTTTCCTTTTAGTTATAATATGTGTGAATCACTGATTCTGGGGAATGATCTTTGAATGCAGATTGGAGGGCAAGGTAGCAATAAAAACGGGTCGTGCTTGCAGGGCTATACTTGGCAAGCGATGATGGATGGTGGAATCTCTGTTGTTAATCATTCTTGGGGCTCTACCGATGAGGGTTCTCCATGAAACTGGTGGGTACCAGTGTTACGATCTTGAATCAGATGAGTTCTCTGTAAGTTTGTAACAAATGAAACAGATGAGTTCTCCGTAACAAATTTATAATAGAGTTAGTATTTTTTTTTTTTAATAAATTAGGTTTGAGTTGAGGTTAGGGTCAGGCTGTTTATTAAGGGAAAGAACACAATTATGTTCATTTGTATATTGGATGGGAGAATATTTTTTTTTTTTTTTAACGCTAGATTTATATTAAAAAGATAGATCCAATAGATCCGATACATCGTTCAAATGTATGATACATTTATATGATACTCAGAAATTTACGAGAAATCTATCTATATATATGCGCCAGACAAGTTTGTAGACTTCCAGAAATCTATCTACATACAGATATATATGTGCCCAGACAAGTTTGTAGACTTCATAATCATATATTCTGGAGAGTGAAACAAAAGAAAGATTTAGGATATGTTTATCATAGAGCCAAGCATAGCTTTAAATCCACATTCAAAGAAAACAAAAGATATAGAAAGTATAGCATAGGATGTTAAGGAAGATTAAGCAGGTCCTAGATGTTTAGATGTTTGTGAACGTGCCCATAAAATGTTTGATCTTGTCTATCTATCCAAATAATTAACGAGGGAGGTTCAAGAGTAGTATCTCTGTGTATACTTTCTATGAAAACTCTTGAATAACTATATACATGGAGATTGTTTACTCGTTTATTTGTGTAAATCAAAGTATTTTCCATAATGTTAAAAAATTTCAGCCTTCGTATTGGTGCCTAGTCCACCATATTGTATTGGTGCCTAGTCCATCATTCCAGGAAAGTTTATAATGATTTTCATTTAACTCGAGTACAACTCCACATCGGCATATGCCAAGGTGTGCGACACCATAAAAAAAAAGCGTGCAAATAAGCAAATAACAGGAAGACAAAGACTATATTCGATGGGAGAACATGTGTATTGGATGGAAGAACATCAAAATAATGTTCAATTTGTTCCAAAATGAAATTTTATTGGAATGCTTAAAATTGGTTTTTATTTCTTTTTCATAAAATTTGAATTTAAAATTTAATAAAAAGTAATAATAAATAATATTAACATATATATTTTATTTTGTAAATTTATTAGCACATAGGGCAATTAATTAATTATAGCATGTTATAAAGTATTATATAAACTATGAGTTTCAAAATTAAATCTCAAATTATGATTTTTTATTCAAAAATAAATAAATAATGATTGTTATTATTTTTTTGTTTTTATCTCTTTTCCATCGAATTTGAACTTAAAATTTAATAAAAATTACTAATAAATAATATTAACATATATATGTTATTTTGTAAATTTATTAGTACATAGGGTAGCTTAATTAATTTTTTGTTTTCATCTCTTTTTCATAGAATTTGAACCTAAATTTTAATAAATAATAATAATAAATAATATTAACTTGTATATCTTATTTTGTAAATTTATTACCACATAAGGTGGCTTAATTAACCATCTCATATTATAAAGTATTATATGAACTATGAGATTCAAAATTTAAATCTCAAATTATAATTTCTTATTCAAAAAAAATAAATATTTATTCTCATTATTTTTTTCATTATAATATAATAACAAAATAAACCATTTTAAACATGATTCATGTAATTTCATTATATTTTAATTCATAAATAATATATATTATTACAAATAATAAAAATAATGTAAAATTAAAGATAAAACATTCATATAAAAGATGACCTATTATATATATATATATATATATATATATATATATATATATATATATATATATATATATATATATATATGCTCTTGACAACTTGAGTGGGCTTAATGGTTAAGAGCATGTGTTTCCTCCTAAGAGGCCACAGGTTCAAAACAAGAGGGGGTAGAGTAAATATGCCTTCGTACACTTAACAGTCGCCATGTATTATATTGGTAAACACAGGTACATAAAACTGAATAGTGCATATAGCTGCAATATTTCACCCTCAGCCAATAAAAATGGACCCTCAGCCAATAAAAATGGACACAGTAATTGTAATGTAAAACATAAGCATGCAAATCCAGACCAACACAGGTACATAAATCTGATTAGTGTATATAGCAGTCGCCAATTATTATATTGGTAAACACAGGTACATAAAACTTAATAGTGCATATAGTTGCAATATTTCGGCCTCAGCCAATAAAAATGGACACAGTAACTATAATGTAAAACATAAGCATGCAAATCCATACCACTGCATATTACATATCCTCATGAATATTACATATCCTCATGAAAATATCGGGAATGAAAAGGACCCAAAACCATACTATCTAAAGTCAACCACAGAAATGCTGATAACACGAGAGACATTCAAGGAGTGGGGACAAAGCGTTCGTTGATTAGCTGTAAAACTTTATAGTGTTGTATCACTATGATGCCAAATGAAGCCTCCAACTCGCGCTTTGAGAGGAAATTCGGCCTCGTATTGCTCTCTCTATTTATATGCATCAATGTTGGCTACTTGAGCATAACCATTAGGTGTTTAATACGCGGAATCCACCCCTGTAGACCATTAGGTTGAAAAAGAGACTTCCCAGAGATGCCATCTATAACCGATTTTGCATCCCCATATATGTGAACTAATGACAAGTGAAGATTGTAAGCCATCCAAAGAGCACTCTATAAAGCCAATACCTCGGCCTTAGTGTTAGAGCCTTTTCCCCTGTTCTAGAAGAGCTAAAATCTATCCTGGTTTTTGATCTTAATCCAGGCTCCGCACCTGCAGACCCCCCCATTGAGCTCCATTGAAATAGGAAGCCGGAAGAGAAATGAGAAAAGGCCTAAGTCAAAGAGAAAGGTCCTTAATAGCAGGAGGAGGGGAGGAAACACCAGATATCCAGGATAAAATCTCCCCATGAATGTGAGGCAAGTTCCAGGGCAATTCTCAAATAGGAAGTGGTTACGGGCCTTCCATACTTCCCAGAAAAGAAAGAAAGGTAACAAGATACGACCGACCCCCAATCATTCAAAGCACTAATAACACTCTGAGGTTTCCAACCCTGACTGAGAAGAAAGACTGAGAAAAGGGACCATAGATTGAGGATGAAAGGAAAATAGAGGAAAAGATGGAAAACATATTCAGATTGATCTAGGCAAAAAACACGTCTACCCAGTCCATAGCACCCCCTTTTAATGAGGTTGTCCCAAGTCAGTTTATGATTTTTCCACACTAGCCATCCAAATAGCAGAATTTTGGAAGGAATGTGCCAAGACCAAAGGGGAAGAAAGGGGGAAGGATTATTGTCCTCCATCTGATAATACATAATGTGTTGATAAGTCTCAACAACTATAATGGCATTCCCCCTTATTGCACCCTCCCATATAATGCGATCTCCACCTTATAGAAGACATAGGCCCCCAGCTTGAAGAGACTCCACGAATCCCTTCCAATGACCAGTATCATCATCCCTCAACCCCAAAGAAGATGTCAATTTCCATATCACCCACCCATCCTGCCCGTGGGACATCACTTGAGAGAGAAAGAAGATGCCTCACTGTGGTAACCTGTGAAGGATGTGTTCATCCAGTTTCAACGAGTCCGAGCATATCCCTATTAATTTTTCGCACCTCAGAAGAATGTTTTGACCATTTCCAAATTTCCAAGTTAGACGCTCAGCAAAAAGACACATTACCTTTTGAAACCCTTGCCATATGAAAGAGCCACGCTTCTAATGAACATATGACTGATTGTATAGCTGCAACAGGGGAGGCCCATCCAGATATTTGAGCTTTATAATGGTCGGCCAGAAGCTCAAGCCTGTGAGCACGCTCCAGAGAGACTTCATCATAAGGGCATGAGAGAAAAAATGCACATTCAGCAACCCCCACCCGCCATACTGCTTGGGGGTCGATATAGAATCCAGTTTACACAAATGAAACTTCTTTAAGCCCTTTGCACCAGACCATATAAAACACGATATGACTGATTTAATGAGAGAGATGATCCGAAGAGGGAGATAAAATAGATGGGCCCAATATATTGCTAACTGTTGTAGCACTGTCTGGACCAGAATATACCTACCACCTAGTGACAACCAACAATGAGCCCACTTTTGAATTATGTTATTAAACTTGTCCACAAGCCATGTCTAGTTACAGGGTTTATAACCACATGCTTTTAGCCTGAAACCAAGATATAAAAAACCTTTTGAGATGTGGACAGTCTGTACCCCTAATAAACCAAAAATTGATTCAATCTCATTAATGTCCTCATTTGCATATACCATGACAGATTTTTCTTCATTAATACGCAAGCCATATGCCTCCCCAAATTGTTGTAAAATGAAATGAAAGTATGCCCATTGTTCTCTAAGAAGCCTGCCAAAAACCAAGAGATCATTAAGGAATAAAGAGTGATTTATAGAGACAGAGGGTGAGAATACGATGCCTTCAGAGCTGTCGTTTTGCTTTGCCTTCATTAGAATTTTGTTGAAGCCATCCATTACAAGGATAAAGATCAATGGCGACAAGGAACATCCTTGACACAGGTCGCAACCAACCTTAAATAATTCCGAAGGCATTCCATTGACGATGATCGAATATCTAACGAAAGAGATGCAAACCATGATCCACCTTATGTTGTGCAAAGACATGCCGACCTTGAGCAAAACAACAATGATGAAAGAACATTCTACACTATCATATGCTTTATATAAGTCCACCTTCATAATCAAAGCTTCCATTTTCCTAGTGTGAATTGAATGAAGGATTTATTGAGTCGGTGCAATCACATCATGAATGGACCAACCTGGAAGGAAACCATATTGCTCAACTGATATATACTTGGATAAAACACCTTTAATGCAAACAACAATGATTTTTGAGGAAATTTTATAAATGATATTACACAGTGCAATGGGCCTGAAGTCTTTGAAAGTCCGCAGGTTGGAGGATTTAGGGATCAACGCTATGAACGTTGAGTTGATGTCACCCATAATGAATCCCATGAGCTTGGATCTATCCACCACATATAGGATTATGTCACTCATCAGATCAAAGAAGTGTATGAAAAACTCTGCTGGCCACCCATCTGGCTTGGGGCTCTTGTCATGAGAAAAAGGTTTAAGCACCCCATAAATTTCTTCTCTGGATATACTGCGTACCATCTCCTCGTTTGCATGAGGGTCAAACATTTGAGGATAGTGTTCCAATACCCACTTTTGACAGTTGTGATCTATCTCGACCGCCTCCTTATAGAAACCTAAAAAATATGACATAGCTCCTTGTTGAATCTCATCTGTTGAGTATACCAGATTGCCTCCAGAAGATTCTATGTGCCATATAGCATTTCTGTTTTTCTGCCCATTTTCACAATGGTGAAAATATTTTGTATTGAGATCCCCTTCCTTCAACTATTTTGCATGACTTTTAAGCTTCCATGTGACCTCTTGTATCTTCAGGATTTCATTTTTCCTCTTTTCCAATTGTTCCAGCGTATGGTAAGTCTAGACATCCAGCGGAACCACCTTCATATTCTCATAAATCTTTGTCACCCTTCTGGAAATAATATTTATTTCATCTTTCAAACTTTCATTTTTCCTACGCTCCTAGAATTTCACTTTGCGCTTTAGCAGGCGAAGCTTGTTTGATAGAGCCCTCCATACATTGCCATCTTGTTTGACTCATTCTTTCCAAAAAAATTCCACCAGTTGTTGGAAATCAGGGCCCTTCATTCATATTATGTTAAACTTGAAAGGGAGTCTTTTCCTGTCCAATTCCATGCACCATGATAGGCTAATGGCGAAGTGATTTGACAAAGAAGGCGATACAACTCATGACCTCAAATTCCCTAGCTGATCACAGACAGATTCATGTGCCAGGGACTTATCCAGCCATTTTCCAATGATGTCATCACCAGTACACCTATTAGTCCAAGTCAGGGCCAGAGGAAACAGACATATGTCAACTAGATGGTGGTCATCCAATATCTGTGAAATGTGATCAGCCAAATGATCATGTCGAGCTTTCTTGCCCCATATCTCTCTGACAGACAAAGTGGAGTTAAAATCCTGCATGATAATGAGATTATTGATGCTGAGAATGGTCGAAGAGTTGAGGCGATCCCAAAATGTGGCCCGATGGTGACTCAAAGCATATAGATTGATAAGATGAAACACCTCAAGGTAACCCCGAATCGACCCTCATAAGATGATGCCCCTAAAAAAGCTAAATGCCCGAAATTTAGCAATATCAAAGTTCCACATTGTGAACATACTGCTGACATTTCCATTCGAACTAATACCAGCCACATGCCAGCCAGGGCTAAAAATAAATAATAATTTAATAGCTTTAAACAAAATACACACGGTTTCTTGGAAACCAACAACAAGAAGTAAGGTCTCATCAAAAATTTCCTTAAGAGGAAGGTGCTTGGAGGGTTCGCCCATCCCTCTAATATTGAGAGGATGGAGGTAATTTGGAACCCTCTCTCATCGGATATAAGGCCTCGAGACAGGTCGGAGATACCTTTGTCATTTTCATTTCTTAATCCCCTCCCTCTCGTCCTAAGAAAAGGAAACCATCCGCCCACACGGCTCCAGCAATCGAGATCTCAAACAACAGTTAACCCTCCCAATTCTTTAACAGGATAAAGGTTTAACTGATCGTGACCGGCACTGTTATCAAGCCATTGTGACAGATACACTTTTCTCTATTATTCTTTCCCAACCTCACATTTTACTATCTCGAAATTATCCTGAAAGATTCCTCAGGTACATTACCAGGTTACGTAGATACACGAACGCAACTCAGGGTTACAAACTTGTCACTATTTTGTTGCTAGTACCAGTCAGACTTGTCATTGCAATAATTCAGTGGTTTGATAGTGAGGACTCTGCTTCTAATTACAGGTGAGGCTTCCTGTACTGTCATCTACCCAATCTCACTCCTCAGCCATGTCTAACGAAGAGCTTAATCGACCCGCTGACCGTCTTGGCAACCTGAGCTTGCAAGGATCTGACCCACGGTAATTATTTGGGAATTGATTTTTTTGAATTTTTCCAATATTCTTTCCTAATGATAGTTTAACTGTTCTGAGTTTTGAAGGTTTTAAAACCCTGCTTCCTTTTAGGTATAATACGTGTGAATCACTGATTCTGGGGAATGATATTTCAATGCAGATTGGAGGGCAAGGTAGCAATAATAACGGGTGGGGCAGCGGGCATAGGAGAAGCCATCGTTCGGCTCTTCACAAAGCACGGAGCCAAAGTCATAATCGCAGACATTGCGGACGAAGCCGGCAAAAATCTGGCCGAATCCCTTTCACCTGCGGCCACTTACCTGCACTGCGATGTGAGCAAAGAAGAAGACATGAGCGCTGCGGTGGATTTGGCCATGAAGAAACACGGGCAGCTGGATATCATGTTTAACAACGCAGGAACTATAGATATTGTTGCGGTTGGAAGCGTAGCAGAGTACGAGATGGAGCAGTTCGATCGAGTAATGAGGGTAAACGTGAGAGGAACGATGCTGGGTATTAAGCAGGCGGCCCGCGTGATGATCCCGCGGAAGAAGGGCACCATAATCTCTACTGCTAGCGTTGCAAGCATTATAGGTGGATCTGCTCCATACGCTTACACGGCCTCGAAGCATGCAATCATAGGGCTGATTAAGAACGGAGCAGCTGAGCTTGGGAAATACGGGATCAGAGTCAACGCTGTCTCTCCTTCTGGCGTGGCAACGGCCCTTGTAATCAATTACATGAAACAAGGCAATGCTTCTGCTGTTTCAGAAGAGGATAAGGCAGCGGTCGAGGCCATCTCCAACAGTGTTGCAAATTTACAGGGAACGACTCTGAAAGCAGAGGATGTTGCAGAGGCAGGGCTGTACTTGGCGAGCGATGAGGCTAAATATGTTAGCGGCCATAATCTTGTAGTGGAAGGTGGAATCTCTGTTGTTAATCATTCTTGGGGGCTCTACCGATAAGGGTTCTCAATGAAACTTGTGGGTACCAGTGTTACAATCTTGAATCAGATGAGTTCTGTGTAAGTTTGTAGCAAATGAATCAGATGAGTTCTCTGTGTAAGTTTGTAGCAAATGAATCAGATGAGTTCTCTGTAACAAATTTATAATAGAGTTGAGGTTGAGTTGAGGTTGGACTCAGGTTGTTTGATGAGTGGAAGAACACAATTATGTCAATTTGTTGTATATTGGATGCGAGAACATTTTTTTTTTTGGGGAAAAAAAGGCCGGATTTATATTAAAAAGATAGATCGAATACATTGTTCAAATGTAAGATACATCTATGTTTGTGCTATGTATACTAAGAAATTTATTAGAAATCTATCTACATACAGATATATATGTGCCAGGTAAGTTTCTAGACTGCATAATCATATATTCTAGAGAGTGAAACAAAAATAAGCCCAGCATAGTTTTAAATCCACATTCAAAGAAAGCAAAAGATATAGAAAGTATAGCATAGGATGTTAAGGAAGATTAAGCAGGCCTTATAGTTTTGTGAAGGTGCCCATAATATGTTTGATCTTGTCTATCTAGATAATGAGGGAGGTTCAAAAGCAGTATCTATGTGTATATTTTATATGAAAACTCTTGAATCACCATATACATGGAGATTGTTTACGTGTTTATCTTTTGCAAATCAAAGTAATGCTAAATTTTCAGCTTTTGTATTGGGGTTTAGTTTGCCATTCCAAAAAAGTTTATAATGTAACTTTTCATTTAACCCGAGTACAACTCCACATCTACATATGCTTGCAAGTAAGCAAATAAAAGGAGGAAAAACCCCATTTTGGATGGAGAAGATGTGTATGGGATGAAAGAACATCAAAAATAATGTTCAATTTGTTCCAAAATGAATGTTTTCTAGGAATACTTAAAAGTGATTTTCATTTCTTTTTCATAAAATTTGATATATATATATATATATATAATTTTGTAAATTTACTAGTATATAGGGTAGTTTAACTAACCATATTATGTTATCAAGTATTATATTAACTATGAGATTCAAAATTAAAAAAAAAAATTCATTTCTTTTCTATAAAATTTGAATTTAAAATTTAATAAAAATTAATAATAAATAATATTAACATATATATTTTGTAATTTTATTAATATATAGAGTAGCATAATTATGTTTTTGTTTTCATCTCTTTGTCAAAGAATTTGAACCTAAAATTTAATACAAATTAATAATAAATAATATTAACATATATGTTTTATTTTGTAAATTTATTAGCACATATTAGGATAGCTTAATTAACCATCTCATATTATAAAGTATTATATAAATTATTAGATTCAAAATTTAAATCTCAAATTATAATTTTTTATTCAAAAGAAATAAAAAAATAAATATTTATTGTCATTATTTTTTTCATTATAATATAATAACAAAACAAACATAAAAATAATATCAAATTTAAATAAAACACATATATATATATATATATATATACAATCTTCCTTGTAATTATTTTCAGTTACCCTTGTTAAGGTCCTATAATTCATAAGATCACAAGGTGATTGAATATTTTCTCTCATTCATATGAAATTGTAAATAATATTGCATTTTGCAAATGATTTCCAAAAAAATGAAAAGAGGGTTATGAAAATAAAAATAGAATTAAAAATAAAAAAAATAAAAAATGATGATGAAAGAACGCCATGAAAAAAGGAAATCAACTGTGAAAGTGATGCAAATTCAAATGCCAGTAGAAGAAAAATAGTTTGTTTTTAAAATTAAAGTAGGATGTTGTGTGCAACTTGTTTGAAATACCACAACCATAAATCCTTGTTTAGATCATAGAGTGTAAATAACAGTAAAAAATGAAAAGAGGGTTATGAAAAGAAAAATAGAATTAAAAATAAAAAAATAAAAAATGATGATGAAAGAACGCCATGAAAAAAGGAAATCAACTGTGAAAGTGATGCAAATTCAAATGCCAGTAGAAGAAAAATAGTTTGTTTTTAAAATTAAAGTAGGATGTTGTGTGCAGCTTGCTTTAAATACCACAACCATAAATCCTTGTTTAGATCATAGAGTGTAATCATGGTCCAACATATTTAAATTTATGTTATTAGATTAGAGAAATAATTTAGCTAGATGAAGAAATTGGTCCAATTGTTTAAGCTGGATCAATGATGTAAATGGGTAGGTTAGGATTAGATTAGATGATTTCCCCTTTCAAAGAAAAATAAACAAGGGTCTGCAAATTTAAATACACCCTTTGGTTAGTCATAATTAGCCTTAGTTTAGGAAAAAAATGGGGAGAAAAAGGTTGAAAATGTAATAATTAATGTTTTATACCCCACGTATGTTTATCCAAAGTTTAGGCGCTTATGTTATAAAGTTCACAAACGACAAAAAATTGTTTGTCGTGTAGTGGTAAATGTCGCGCTCAATCCAACCATCTGATCACCATCATCCCAAATCAATGGCCCAAAACGCCTTTCGTCCCCCCCCTTCCCTTGATAACTTTATCGATGGAGGGGGGGGGGGGGGTGTGTTTGAAAAGCAGTTTTTCCCCCTGTCAGCCCCACATTACGTGTCATTCCCTCGTCTTTTCGTACCCCTCTCTTCGCATATTGCTTACCATTTCAACCCCCCTCTGAAAACCACCAAGCCATCTTTCTTTCCCACCAACACTCCTCGTGCCGTCACCTCCACTCTGCTCATGACACCTGTCATATCCGTTATGCATTGATTTCTCTTGAGATTATTGTTTACGCCTCCTAATGGTCTCGTGCCCCCAACGGATGTCTACTGTCATCATAAAAACCTCCTAATTCACTCAGTTTACACCGTTTTCGTGTATTTTCATTCATCTAAACCATATGTGCTCTTTTTCAAACTTTCCCTTGCACAGTGAGAGTGTCTCGAAGCTGAATAAAGAAACTAGAGCATGCAGTGAAACAACAAGAATTTCCACAAACTGTCAACTACCAGCAATTTCTAGGTAACTTCCCACTGCCAACCTTCTTTCTCCTACTGTTTGAATTTTCAAAATGCCTCCAAAGAAAAATAATAACGATAATTCAAACAACCCAATGATTCCTCCTACCATTGATCTTGATCACATCCCTCTTGTTGATAGAGACTACGAAATTTCATAACCAAAATGTGAATTCGACCTACTCGAATTGCATTGTTGGCTTGAAGACAACCACTTAGACCAAACTGACGAAATTGGACTATGGGAATCCAATTTTCCCCTGTATATGTTTCCTCAGACCTACTATTTCCCAGATTTTATCCGCAAATTCCATGCTTGTTATTTTCCCAACCAGAGGGCCATTGTAGCCCACAGTGGAGAGGTTTTGTTCACAATTACCCCTGAAACCACCAATCAAATGTTGCAAATCCCCCAAATCATTTCCAATACCCCTTTCTTAGTGGAAGCCTTGAATGACCTCTACCAAAAATTAACCTTTTCCAAGAGATCACAGATTTTTGAAAACTTTTTTCCTGAAGATGCCTAGTTACCAAAGAAAAATCGACCCTATCCCTCATCCATGTTTCCAACCATGCTACATAGATTATCTCCATGTTATCATGTTTGTTAGGGTACTATTCTGATGAATGGGTAGATGAGCCTATCCTAGGTTTCCTATCCATTTTCTCCACTGAAGAAAGTCCCTCTGTAATTTTTAGTTTTATCCAATTCCTTGCTTACAACATCCATGAACAATTCCTTAAGTTTATAATTGAACGAATGTTCAAAAATGCTGCAATTTTGGTTTACATGTTTATATTTTATCAAGCAGACATGTTCCCAATTACACTCCAAAATCTAGATGAAGAAGGAAATCCACAATCAATTATTTTTTGGACTTCCTTGGTGAGGAATGATTCATAGGAACCCAAATTCAAATATTATATTGATCATTTCATTCATCCAACCACATGTTTGTTGAGCAGTAATGTAGAACCCAGGGTTAGTGACGAGATTAAAAAAAAATTACACCTTAGTGAGCAGGCCGAAACAGGAGATTGGTACTTGTACCATAATTACATTGAAATAAGAGTGTATGGGTGTGATTTTTCACCCGAAAATTTGCCTAATTACCTACTAATGAGAGTGTTTTCATTAGAATACATTAGGAATATGATAAATTTATATGAAATTAATTTTGTTGGAGCTAAGAAGAAATCTCGGTTTAGGATAAAAGCTGATATTGGACCCTTTATTTGCAACAAAAAGACAACATGTGAGGGCACAGATATCCTCCTAAAGAAGATGAAGTTCCCCTTAAGCTTCACATGGTAATATGACCCATTTGGCTTAATTTATAAGCTAAGGGTGGAACAGAAGACCACTCCTTATATTCATACACAAAGGCATGAGATTGAGAAATACATGAACCAGATTGATTGGGAAGATAACACTTTAAAAGAAGCAGAAGAGTAGCTTTTTTCTACATCTACTTCATAGACTCCAACCCCTCAGGAAAAGACAGAGAAAATACCATGGGAAGAAGGCTCCCCTTTACTCACAAAGGTCTTAACAAAAGAATTTAAGATTTACAGGAAGAAGACTAAAATAAATCCTAAAACAAATTTTCCAAAGGAGGGAGAACAACTAGCTACAATAGTTCTAAAGGGTGCAAATTCTTCAGCACAGTAAGAAAATGTGTTTACAGGGTCCCTAGCAGCATCATCAGTTTCACAAGGGAATTCAGACTCAGCTCAAACATCAGAGTTGATCCATGGGCAAAAGGAAAAGATGATCTTTGATAAGTATAAGGAAATAAAGCTTAAAAATTATCTCCTTAAAAGCAACACTTATATTCAATTCTGGAAGCATGATTCTACTGCTCAGAGCAGAATTTTATCATCTTTTGACATAAAGAAGGGAAGAATGCAGATGGCATTCTTGCAGGCTCAGATCCCTCATCCAAAAACAACATCATATTATAAAATTACTTCCTTTGAGTTTGACACAAAAGACATCCATTCTATTTATCAGATGGAGATGCATAAACAAACAGGGGAAGTGATATGTTCCACCTTGAAAAATACTACAATGAATGCTTTTAAATTGCAATTGTCACTCACCAATGTCCAATCACAATTAAAGATTGAGAATATCTCTTCTCTAGCAAAGGTAATAAGATCAAATCCTTAGAAGACTTGGTCATCAAAATAGGATATGACCCAGCCAATGTTAAAGCAGCAGAAGAACTGATCAAGAAGAAGAATGTTGACATTGAAAAACTCAAGAAACAGTTGAAATTATCAGCCACTAAGGATCTGCAGACCAAATAAATAAGAGAGACAGAGAGCCAAAAAGAAGACATGCTCAAGCTGATTATGGAACAAAATGCACAAATCAGGAACATGGATGTAGAGATGGAAAAACTAGTGAAATAAAATGAGCAGAATGCACAATTAGATACAGTCCCACTTGAGGTTGTACCTCTTACAACAATACCACAAATAGGAATGGCTAACTCAACTATAGCATGGGCTTCTACATCAACAACACCCCATCACAAGACTTAGATGTTGCTGCAAAATTGACGAAGGCTATGGAGGACATGTCCATACAAAGAGAATAAATAAAAAGGTTACAAGGATAGGTAAAGGCCCTGCAAGAGAAAAAAACAAGGATTGAGACCTCACATCTGGCCGAAGTACAAAAGTCTCAGAGACTCACTCAAAGACTACAATAATTAGGGAAGGAAAGTGACATGGCTCATACATTAGCACAAGCTAAGGAAAACATAAGGATAGATAT
Source organism: Pinus albicaulis (assembly GCA_034641835.2). Taxonomy (NCBI): domain Eukaryota; kingdom Viridiplantae; phylum Streptophyta; class Pinopsida; order Pinales; family Pinaceae; genus Pinus; species Pinus albicaulis. The sequence goes on from JAXQQM020078288.1 coordinate 131,394, forward strand.
CCATAAATCCATGAATGAGATTTGGTCTTCCATTCAAATTACCTTTGAACATAATGAGCTAATTCAGAAGTCCAAAGAATTAATTGTACAGATCATAGGAAAGCTAGGAGACAAGCTAGCTGAAGCCATAGACCTCATCAGATTTCTGAATTACAAAAACAAGTATGAGCTAGAAGAATTGGGGATTGAGGATAGAATTGAGACAATACTAGAGGTTAAGAAAATATTAACTAAGAATAACATCATGTTGCAACTAGCAGAGAAGTGCTAGGTTCTGGAAATTGATGTTAACAAGTTCTTTAATAGATTTGAAGTGTTGAATAAGAAATGGCTTCCAAGTTTATTTTTTCTAAATGATAAATTAATAACCTTGGATGATTATAACAAGAAGTTGATAGATGTAGCTAAGGATAGTTCCAAATTTTCAAATATACATGGAAGCATTACAGGAAAAGCTTTCTTTGAAACACTGGAATATGATTTAAATATCCAACATGAGATCAAGCACATTTTTATTACCAAACCCAGCTTTTCCAAGTATAGAGAGGAAGATGAGATTTATAGGAGATTGCTTAAGTTATACATTCCAAGTGTATAAAGGTGAGACAAGTTATGTGAGTTACTTGAGTGAATAAGGTAATTCTATCTTCAGCAATAAGGCCAACAGAGTAGCAAGAGTCAGAAGGACAGATCAACAATAGCCTCCTCCAAAATAGGGTCAGCATTGAAGCAGTTCCAACTTATCCTATATTATTGTAATGAAACATGTAATATGTTTTAGATATTCCTAAAATACATCGTGCTCTATCATGACAGGATGTTCGTAAATAAACTTATATATACTTCTCATTTTGAAGTATAAAGGGTTGATTTTTGCATCCAAGAAGGCTACTGTACATTTTCAAGTTTTGTGGACTAATCAGTAATAAAGAAGACTCCTTCACAAGATTCTTGTGTGAAACTGTTGGTGAAGTGCATCTCTCATTATTTATGTGTTTATTTTCTTTGTTTTCCATGCTTATGTATTCATAATCTAAATTATTCAACAGAAAATTGAAGAACTGAATTTGTATTAAAACACACTTTGATTCTGGCTTTGAATAATTTTAATGTTTTCATCTAAAATTAAGAAAATGAATTCTTAATTTCTCTTTACTTAATGGAATTTATGTCATCTCTTCTTTTACACTTCATTTAAATTTACAGAATCCAGTTATTTTGGCTACCTTGTCCTGTGAAATCTATTTATAAAAACTGAAACAGATCTAAGTTTAAGTTATAAACTCCATATCCCAATAGAAATTTAGGAATTTAATCAACCAAACAAACCAAAAAATCTCAATCAATCAAAAAAACATTGAACATTCATAACTAGCCTAATATCTCAATATAAACAAAGCTAAATCTGACAGAGAGATCTCTCTAGGGTTTGAAGGGCTAAATTCCCAACTCCCAAAGTGGTTTTGTGGTTACCTCCGTAATTTCTCTTACAACCTCGAAAATTACAAAGTGATAACATAGTGGGGACCGTACTGGGGAAGAACAAAGTTTGACTTCTAAAGATACATTTCCCTAGTTAAAAAAAAATTATATCAAGAAAATTAATGGTTCAAATTTTAGAAATAAAGGATTAGAGGTTGTAAATCTTGTAAATAATTGAGTTTTGTGTTTAAAATTTTAGTTCTGGCTCCAAAAGGAATTCACACCGGATCTCATCCTAATACAGAACCTGCAACAATCTTAGATGACCTTGAAAATTTGATTAGGAAGAGAAGTTTAACTGAAAGTCAAGGAAGAAGTAGTCCCCCACCTAGAGCAAACTCTCTCCTTGAGAGTTTTGTCACTTTAGAGGATATTAAGTTTGATCTTCCATTTGAACATAATCTATTTAGGACTAAATCTGAGAGTTTTTTGGAGGAGACATTATTTGATAAATCTATTTTACAACCCTATACACATGGAAGTCAATCTATTGAACCATATTTTGATCAACAAGCCCTCCAAAACTTGGACAAATTACATGATCTAGTATCAGATTTTGATCAAGCTTGACATGAGGGATATATCCAACAATCTGTTGAACTCTTTGCCCTGACAATAACAACATCTCCTGCTTCCTCTCAATCTATCTATCCTATATCAACTAGTCCCACTTCCTCTATAATCTCCACTACTTCTTGAATAACATATCAGACAATGTTTCAACCTATAGTAGGAATTCCTACACCTACACCCCTCATAGCCTCATCTATTGTTCATCCCCAAATCCCAATCATGGCAACAAGGTATGCTCCCTTGGTTTTGGCTGCTCCTTTTCATAATATGCCCCAGGAATATCAAACTAGGATCCCTCAGTTTGATGGTATTGGACCCATCACTGCACATCAACATGTTGATCGAATGAATGATTATTCTGATCTTCAGGAATTTTATGAGGAAGATGTAAAAATGAGACTTTTTTCTCAAAGTCTAACCGAGGAAGTTAGAAAATGGTTCAAAGATTTACCAACAGCTAGTATAAATGATCCCACTAATCATCACCAATCATTCCTCAATATATGGGAAATTAATGAAAACCCCCTTCAAATTCTATCAGAATATGAGAACATTAGAAGGGCCCCTAGAGAGAGTGCGCAAGATTATTACACTAGATTTAACAATGTTTACAACGAAATTCCAACAAACATTAAGCCCCTTCAAATTTTAGCCCTGATTAAATTTCCAGATGGTTTCAGTTGACATGTCTTGCCAATTAAGAGAAAGGAACTCTGTAACCTTGGAAGAGATGCATAAAGATGTTGTAAGTGTAGAGGAAATTTTTAGGGCTAGGCTTAGGACTGAGAGGAGGGTAACTATAAAATAAGAACCATCTAATCCTTCTACTGATGCAAAAATAGATTCCCTAGTTAGAACCATGGAGAGAATGATGGAAAGAATAAATATAACTGATAGGGCCCCTCCTTGAGAAAACCAACCCGGTCCAAAAATCTGAAATCCCAATTTTAGGAGAAACCCACCCCCAATCAAACAAAGGGAACAAAAAGGGCCATATCAATAGGTCAGGCCTCCATTTCAAGAGAACTTTGTTGATGAAGAGGGAGAAATAGTTGACGACCTTGATGATACTCAAGTCAATTTAATGGGGATTGATGATAATGATTCCATATTTCTTACCTAGGAAGAACAAGACCTTTTTGTTCTTTCACAAATCGAAGTTAACTCTGAGGAATCATAAGATTATAAGCGAGGTTTTGAAAACACAATTATGGAAGTTCATATGTATTATAACCTTAGGAGTAGGAAAACCACTGACAATCCTGGTAAGAAAACTACTCACACTCAAAGTAAAAAGACAACTGACACTCCTACAAAGAAAATCCTTGAGATTCCTCCTAAAACAATCTAGAAATTCCAACTAAGAAAACATCTGAGATTTCTTCAAAAATAACTCAAACAGATGTTCCAACCACTAGCCAATAGAAATATACCACCCAAAGTGATGTTGCTGAAAAGATAGACTTCCAAACCCAAACAAAATTCAAACATCCTTCAACATTGAACATGAATTGTTGAGATTCAACAAGATGATGAGCTTAGTGAAAAGAGTCGCCTTCACTAAGTGGGCTCGCAGGCTATTTTTGGTGCAAAGTCTATTTTTAGACTATGTCTATTTTTAGACATGTCGATCATATTATATGAGTTGCAGGATGCTATTTGTGGATGGTTGGTCAAGTTGGAAAAATATATGGACTTCTATTTTTAGACATATTGGGCGGAGTCTATTTTTAGACTGCCAGTCTAAATATAGATATGTCGAATATTATTAGCTCTTAATAATATTTGGACTCTAAACATTATCTTATTCTCTTGGAGCACTTCAGTTAAGTGCACGGTGTAACTGTAATTGTGAGGAAGGAATGAAGCTATTCTTGACGGTTTAATGGAGCTAGTGCATGGAGGACTTGAGTTAGAACTCATGTGATAGAGTTTGGTGGAGTTGGAGAAGTAGTTGGTGGAGTTGTATTTAGTTTAACTTCAGTTAGACAGTTGAGCTAGTTGTATCTAGTCTAATTGATTGATACACTAGTGAGAGTGGTGTGAATTAATTATTTAATTAATTGTAAAATCTCACTCATTAATCAACTGAAGAATACATCAGTTAACTACAGTGCATGACAGTTTCAGTGGAGACCAGTGGAGAGATAGGTGAAAGAGCAAGTGTGACTATCAGTTGTGACTATAGTGATGCATTGATTGCATCCAGCACTCAGTGGAGATGCCAATGAATATTGCGTGAGCAAGGCTGGAGATTTTTGAGTTCATTCAGAGCCATGCTTCAACAAGGATTGCATAGTAGAGGCAGGCTAGCAGGTGGCAAAGATTGATGCATGGATTTGCAAGATCAGGCTTGATTAGTGTGTAGCGATTGTATTGTACTGAGAGCTTGATATGATAAGCTTTGTATGAGGATTGTTACATGATCTCTATGACATATATTAAATAAAGATAGTTGGGTTTTTTAGCTTCAGGATTTCCCATTAAACAACTGTGTTAATGTGTGTGAATTTTTATTGTTTCATGTGTGCATTGCAATCTTGATTTAATTTCCGCAAATGATCAATGGTGGAATAGATTCTGCATATTTTGCATGAAGTTAAAATAGTGTGAAATCAAGAGAATCTTGGACATATAACACATAAGTTATATAATTTCTACATGGTATCAGAGCAGTTGATCATTGGAGCAGATTGCAATTATTGAAGCGGTTGAGTTTTGTGCTGGTGGAATTCGAATTTGCTACAGTTTTTTCTTGGTGTCGAAGTTGAGCATTCATTGAAATGTATTTCAACGGATTGCGATTGGAGTATGCCCTTGATGGCAGCTTGAATTATATTGCATGGAAGGACAGGATGGAGGCGATGCTGGATGATAATGTGTTGAAGGAGTTCATAGATGCTGATATTCCAAAGCCTAGTTCTAGCGATGCAGCCGCACTTGATGCATGGCAAAAGAAGGTAGAAAAGTGTCAAAGAATTCTGTTGGAAGGTGTGAAGGACCACATTGTGTCCAGCCTTCATGGTAAAGCCACTCCATTCTTAATGTGGAAGGCTTTGATAGACTTGTTCCAAAGCAGAAGCGACCAGAGGAAGTTGGCACTTAAAGACAAGCTTAGAAAAATAAAAATGGAGAAAGGTGACAGTATACCAAAATACCTCACGAAGTTTGTCCACTGCAAGGATGGGCTGGGAAGTGTGGGGGTTACTGTTGATGAAGAAGACTTGGTGAGCTTGGCTCTCCTTGGGCTTTCGAAGAGTTGGCATAGCTACGAATACTATGTCAATGGACAGGAGAAACTGCCAGGATGGGAGCGACTTTGGTCAGATCTTGTGCAGGAGGAGATAAGGCGGGGTACCAGGGATAGATCTTCATCAAAGAATGAAGATGAAGAAAATTGCGCTTTGGCTGCCAAAGCTCAGAAAGCAAAAGGGAATAAATCTTCAAAATCCAAAGCTAAAGGCAAGAATCAGGATTTGTCCAAGGTGAAGTGTTTTCACTGTCACCAGCACAAGCATTTCGCCACTAATTTCCCACAGAAGAAGAAGAATAAGCAGGCTTCTGGATCTGCAACTGGAGAGGCCTTAGCCTCGCAGTTTGAGCTATATTTTTCTTTGATCACATGCTTGGTTTCAAGTGTGATGGGATCGGTGTGGTTTCTTGACAGTGGTGCATCTTTCCATATGACCGGAGACAAAGATTTGTTTAGTGATCTGGAAGAAAAGGATCTTGGAGTGCACATTGAGATGGGCGATGATGGTAGATACAGTGCGACTTGTATCAGGACCATTTCCTTTGAGAGGGAGTCCGGTAAACCTTTCATCTTGAAGGATGTCATGCATGTTCCAAGATTGAAGAAGAATCTTATCTCTGTGGTGATGTTGGAAGACAAGGGTTATGATGTTGTTTTTAGCGAGGGAAAATCCTTCCTGCGCAGTAAAAAAACTGGTCAAACCAGGAGGATAGGGATTCGAGTTAAGAATCTTTATCAATTGTAGGTAGATGGCTGCGCAACAATGGAAGGCAAAGCAGAAGGAGTGGTGAGCCGGGATGAGGGCGAATTGTGGCACAAGAGATTGGGCCATCTTCACCATGGCGCTTTGAAAATTTTGCAGCAGATTTTTACCAGGCTTCCCAAGGGTACACTTGTACAGTCAGATCAGTGCAAGGGATGTACTTTGGGAAAATTTGTGAATACCACTTTTCATGAGAAGGATAGTCGCACCACGAGGATCCTTGAGAGAATTCACACAAATGTGTGGACCTTTCTCGGTTGCTTCAACAGCAAAGCACAAGTATTATGTGATATTTGTTGATGAATTTTCTCGTAAGTGCTAGATCTTCTTCATGTAGAAGAAGAGCGAGACATACTCAAAGTTCTGTGAGTTCAAGGCGCTGGTTGAGAAAGAGTCGGGGAAGTAGGTGAAAGCTCTAAGGAGTGATAATGGTGGTGAATACATCTCTATCGAATTCAAAGACTTTCGTAGCAAAGAAGGAATTCGAAGAGAACTCATAGCGCCTCATAACCCACAACAGAATGGGGTCACGGAGAGAAAGAACAGAATGATCGTGGGTACTACACAGGTGATGTTGCATGATCAGGTCTTTCGCATACACTTGTGGGCTGAGGCATGCAACACTGTGGTTTATGTGTAAAACCGTTGTCCTCATTGAGTACTTGGAATGAGTACACCTGAAAAAGCGTTTTCTGGTAAGAAGCCTGATATTTCTCATTTGAAGATTTTTTGCTCACCTGTTTACATTCATGTGATGAAGGATGCCAAGAAGAAGTTGGAGCTGATGAGGTTGGGATATTTGTGGGGTACATAGAAACACCCCACAATTATCGTGTGTATTTTCCAGATAGTCAAATGACTGTTGTGCGACGGGATATCAAATTTCATGAGGAGAAAGCCATGAATTTGTCGCTTGAGAGGGAGCTACACTTGCATGCAGATGAGGAGCTAATTGTTCCTAAAGATGAGCCTCAAGATGTGGATTAGCCACAAGAGAAGGTTCATGGAGTGGAAGAAACCACTCATGCAGTGCCAAACATCACAGGGCGGAAGCGCACTACAGAAGCTGAGTGACTGAATCTTGATGCAGCGCAAAATGTAGGGGCCCCTACATCACAACGCAGACAGAGATAATCACCTGACCGATTTACTGGATACATGGCTCTGATGAGCAAGTGTATCGTGATGGAACCATCATCTTTCAAGGAAGCTGTGGAGGATCCCGCATGGATAGATGCCATGGTGGAAGAGTATGATTCGATTGTCAGAAATAGTGCATGGGAGATTATCCCAAGGCTAGAAGGGAAATCAATGGTAGGTTCGAGATGGATCTACAAAGTGAAGCAAGATACTGACGGGAGCATCGAGAAGTATAAGACAAGATTTGTTGTCCGGGGCTTCTCACAGATCGAGGGGATCGACTATGAAGAAACCTTTGCACCTATTGCAAGGTATTCTTCCATATGGACCATCCTTTCTCTCTTAGCGCAGATGGGTTGGCACATTCATCAGATGGATGTGAAGACTGCGTTCCTCAACGGAATCATTGAGGAGGAGGTGTACATTGAGCATCCTGAAGGATTTGAAATCTTCGGCAGCGAGTTGCATGTGTGCAGGCTCAAAAGAGTGCTGTATGGGCTGAAACAAGCACCTCGTGCTTGGTACACACGGATAGACAGTTATTTCACTCGACTTGGTTTCGCCAAGAGTGAGGTGGATCCTAACCTATACCAGATTGTGGTGGAGGGTAAGATTTTGATCATTGTGCTTTATGTAGATGATTTAATACTTACGGGTGATGAAATGTTGATACACTCATGCAAGGCAGATCTTGGAAAGGAGTTTGAGATGAAGGAATTGGGCCTCCTTCATTATTTCCTAGGATTGGAAATTTGGCAATGGAAAGGTGGACTGGTTGTGTCTCAAGGCAAGTATGCCCGGGAGATACTGGAGAAGTTTCACATGCAAGGTTGCAAGCCTATTGACACTTCTCTTCTTGGTGGTTGGAGGAAAGAAGATTCTACATCGGCAGAGGTAGTGGATGCCACTGTTTAGTGACAGTTTGTTGGTTCGCTCATGTATTTCGTCAATACACAACCGGAAATATGCTATGCTGTGAACTGGCTTTCACAAGTGATGGTGAAGCCTACCAAGCTCTTTTGGAAGGTAGGCAAGCATGTCCTGAGGTATCTCAAGGGCACATCTAGATATGGATTGTGGTACAGACAGTTGGATGAGTTGAAGCTGCATGGATTCACAGATGCAGATTGGGCAGGAAGCCCAACAGATAGAAAGAGCACATCTGGAGGGATTTTCAGTATCATATCTATAATAGTTTCTTGGTACAACAGGAAACAAAGATCCGTGGCACTCATTTCAGCGGAGGCCGAGTACATGGTAGCAAGTTTGGCTGCATGCGAGGCTATATGGATGAGGAAGATCCTGGTCGGTTTGTTCGGTTCTCACTTAGATCCTATTGTGATATATTGTGATAATCAGAGTTGCATTAAACTCTCGGTTAATCCAGATTTCATGATAGATCTAAACATATTGACATCCGATACCATCATATCAGAGATTGTGTGCAGCGGAAGATCATGTTGCTTTCTTACATTCCTATGGAGGATCAGGATGCAGATATTCTGACGAAGGCGCTCACCAGGAGAAAATTCGAATACCATAGAGACAGGATCGGGGTGGCAGATAATCCCTATCTTGTTGAGAGGGAGTGTTGAGATTCAACAAGATGATGAGCTTAGTGAAAAGATTCACCTTCACTAAGTGGGCCCGCAGGCTATTTTTGGCGCAAAGTCTATTTTTAGACTATGTCTATTTTTAGACATGTCGATCATATTCTATGAGTTGCAGGATGCTATTTGTGGATGGTTGGTCAATTTGGAAAAATAGATGGACTTCTATTTTTAGACATATTGGGTGGAATCTATTTTTAGATTTCCAGTCTAAAAATAGATATGTCGAATATTATTAGCTCTTAATAATATTTGGACTCTAAACATTATCTTATTCTCTTGGAGCACTTCAATTAAGTGCACATATGTGGCACAGGAGCTGACAGAAGGAATTACACTATTCCTGAGGGTTTACTAGAGGTATTGCATGGAGGACTTTAGTTAAAACTCATGTGATAGAGTTTGGTGGATTTGTAGAAGTAGTTGGTGGAGTTGTGTTCAGTTTAACTCAGTTAGACACAGTTGAGCTAGTTGTATCTAGTCTAACTGATTGATACACTAGTGAGAGTGGTGTGAATTAATTAGTTAATTAATTCACCAAATAATAACTCATTAATCAACTGAAGAATACATCATTTAACTACGGTCTGGCAATTTCCCGGTGGAGACAGTGGAGAGATAGGTGAAAGAGCAAGTGTGACTATGGGTTGTGACTATGGTGATGCATTGATTGCATCCAACACTCGGAGGAGAGTGCACATGAGGAGAACAATGAGAGTTGCGTGAGAAAGGTAGGAGAGAAATTCAATTTCATTTAAGACACTCTTCAACGGGGATTGCGTAGTAGACGAGGCTAGCGGAGGTGGTAAATGTCGATTGCATGGATTTTCAGATCGGGCTTGATTAGTGTATGTGATGTATATTGTTATAAGGAAACTTGATATGATCAAATTTGTATGAGGATTGTTACATGATCTCTATGACATATATTATATACAGATAGTTGGGGTTTTCAGCTTCAGGCTTTCCCGTTAAACAACTGTGTTAATGTGTGTGAATTTTTTTTGTTTCATGTGTGCATTGCAATCTTGATTTAATTTCCGCAAATGATAAATGGTGGAATAGATTCTGTATTTTGCATGAAGTTAAAAAAGTGTGAGATCAGGAGAATCTTGGATATATAACACATAGGTTATATAATTTCTACATGAATCAACAAAGCTTAATATACCCATTCCATTAACAAAGATTATGAATAAGAATGCATCTAGGTCACAAGTACTGAAATATCTGAATATAGAGGAAGGTTAGATACAGTTAACGTGACTGATGATCAACCTGAAATTTTGTTTGGTCCTAAAGTGGATGGAAAACATCAAGAAGGAGGTGTACCTCCATTCTATATTAGTCTAAACATTCATGAAAAAATTCTTCACAATGCAATTCTTGACTTAGGAGCCTCACACAACCTTATGCCTAAGGTTGTTATGAAAAAACTAGGACTTGATGTCACTAGACCGTACAAAGATTTGTACTCTTTTGATTCAAGTAAAGTAAAGTGCTTAGGCCTCATTAAGTATTTGTGTGTTGCTTTAGCACAGATCCATCCAAGAGCTTGGTGATGGACATAGTTGTTGCTGACATACCCCCTAAGTATGGCATGTTACTATCTCGCTCATGGGGAGCTAAATTGCAAGGAACCTTTCAAATGGACATGACCTATGCTACCATTTCAGTGTTTCGTCAACAAAGGATATTATATAGAAAAACTTTAATGAAGTTTATGGCCAGTATTTAGGAGAAACCACACAATTATCCCATATATTCTAGCCATTCAGACCTTGATTCATTCATTTTGTATAATGATGGAGACATGGAAAAACAAATTTCCAACTTAGAAATTTATCTTTGTGAAATTTAAGGAGACAAAAAAACTATAGTTGAACATGATATGAAAAATGAGCATATATGGAATTTGGACTTTGATGGAGCTGTTAGTAAAGAAGGATTAGGAGTAGGAGTATGGGTTTCAAATTCGCAAACCAACCATTTAGAGGGGCATTCATATAAGCTAAAATTTCAATATACAAACAAAATATTTGAATAAGAAGCTTTAATTCTAGGGTTACAACTCTTAAATAAGCTTGGTGGAAAAATAATTTCCATTCATGGAGATTCTGAACTAATAATTAAAAAAATCAAAGGAGAATACTCTGCTAAACACCCAAGATTAAGGGCCTACAGGAATGTTGTCCTAGATTTTTTGGAATTTTTTGTGGAATATGAATTGTTAGTAATCTGTAGAGGCCAAAACAGCACGGATGATGGTCTGGATACTTCCGCAAGTACATGCAAAATTCCCTACCATCCCAGTCATCAATACACAGTTGAAGTAAAAAATAGACCAACAGTTCTGGATAACATTAGATATTGGCAAGTTTTTGGAAATGATAAGAAAATTTAAAACTTTTTACAATCCAAATATTAATTTGAGTTTGCTAACATAGATGTAGATTTGGAATTAGAAAATAATGTAGAAAAAAATGTAAATAAAAGTCTAAATAAGATAGAATTAAAAGAAATAGATGAAGAACAAGAGGAATTAGAAATATTGCAATTGAAAGACAATGTTTTTCCTAGAGGGTTATTCCCCTTAGAGGAATTATTTGATTTTTATATATAGCCAAAAATTCCAAAATTGAACCTACTGGAATTGAAGTTGAAGAATGTAACATAGGAAATGAACAAGATCCAAAAATGGTGAAACTGTCTAAATCTTTACCCCCTACTGAAAAGAATAAATATATAAACTTGTCGAAAGAATTTATAGATGTATTTGCATGGAGTTATGAATATTTGATATCTTATGACACCAACATTATACAACACAAGATTCCTATTAAAGAAGACCAAAAACCTTTTACACAAAAACTTAGGGGGATCAACCTAATGCTGATGCCTCTAATTGAAAGTGTGGTTAAGAAAATGTATGATGCCAAGATCATTGTGCCTTTAAGGTATTCTAAATGGGTATCCAACTTAGTTCTAACTAGGGAAAAGACAAGAGAAATTATACTTTGTATAGATTTTAGAAATCTTAATAAAGTCTCACTGAACGATAACTACCCTTACCTAAAATGGATCATATTTTGCAAAAGGTAGTTGAATCCAGTAGAATTTCTCTATTAGATGGTTTCTTTGGTTATAATCAAGTTTTAGTGCATCCTCAAGACCAGGAAAAGACAACATTTACTCCACCATGGGGTATCTTCATGTATGTGAAGATGCCTTTTGGCTTAATGAATGCTGGAGCTACAATTTAGAGAGTAGTGGACATTGCTTTTGTTGAATTTGAAATAGGAAGATTCATAGTCATATATCTTTATGATATCAATATTTTCTCAAAAACGGATGAAGATAATTTGCTACATTTGAGGAGAGTATTTGAAAAATGTAGGAAATTTTGAATTTCCCTCAACCCAAATAAAACATTATTTGGCTTAGAAGAAGGGAAACTTTCAGGACATATCATTTCGAAAGATGGAATCAAAATTGATCCCTTTAGGATTGAGGCTATTTTAAAGATAGGTCCTCCTAGAAATGTCAAAGAACTCCAATCATTCATTGGTAAAATAAATTTTATAAGAATATTTATCCCTAATTTGGCAGAACTTATAAGAAACATAACAAACATGTTGAGAAAAGACACATAAGTGAAATGGAATATTTAGGTAAAACAATCATTTGATCAAGTAAAAAAAGGCTTAACACAAGCCCCTATGTTAAGCAACCCTAATTTCACCAAAGATTTTCTCATTTTCTCATTTGCATCTCAACATAATATTGCAGCAATTCTCTTACAAAAAAATAACGAAGGACATGGACAACCTATTGCTTTATTTAGCAAAGCCTTAAGAGATGTTGCATTAAAATGCAACATTATAGAAAAGAAAGCATTTTCTTTAGTAAAGGAAATTAAATATTTTAGATTTTATATTCTTCATTCACATATAATTTATTTGTTCCAAACATTGTGGTAAAGTATATACTGACCCAAAATGGTACTGAAGGGAAAAGAGGTAAATGGATTGCCATTATCCTTGAATATGACATTGAATTTAAACCCACCAAACTCATTAAAGGTCAAGGATTAGCTAAATTAATGGTTGAATCTAATTTGCATGCCTTGGATATTAATTTTGTAGCTGCACTTGATGAATAAGGAGAGAAGACAACTCCACAAGTAGCATAGGCTTTTGCAACCTCTCCCTGATATGCAAAACTCATTTTTGTCTTACATCATTTACAAGCTCCTCCTCGTTTAACCAAGAAAAAATCTATATTTCTTAAACTCAAAGCTATGAAGTTTTGTATTTTAGACAATAATTTGTATTAGAAGGATGCTAGTGGAATTTTACTAAACTGTTTGTTGAAGGATGAAGAAGATAAAATAATACATGAATTTCATGAAGGAGATTGTGGTGGACATCTGTACTGGAAGAATACTACCAACAAGATCATAAGAGTTGGTTTTTACCGGCCAACCTTATTTGCTGATGTCCATAAAAAAGTTACTTCATGTCATAAATCCCATATTTTTTAAGGCAAAAGGAAACTATGGCCTTTACCCTTGAAGCCAATATCAGTTGAAACTCAGTTTCAATAGTGGGGTTTGGATTTCATTGGAGAATTTCATCCACCATCCTCAGGCCAGCACAAATGGATCCTCACAGCCACTAATTACTTTACCAAGTGGATCGAAGCCACCCCTACAAGGCAAGCTACTAATGCATTGATTATCAACTTTTTAGAAACTAATATTCTTTCAAGATTTGGATGTCCCAAGAAAATTATCACTAATAATGCAGCAACATTCAAGACAAAGAAGATGGTGAAGTTTTGTAGCAAGTACAAGATCACTTTAGGACACTCTACTACTTATTTCCCTCAAGGGAATGGATTAGCATAATCCTCCTGTTAATGTCATTCAGTTATTCCTGTCACCAGTGATCAAATGTGCTCTTACAAGGTTTTTGTTAGGGTATTAAGTCAATTTTTTATGGTTTCAATAGGTCTTCAAAAAAAAAATTGGTCACTGGCTAGTGTGTCTAGGTCTACTACTACTCCTTTCAAAAAATTCATGTTTTGGTCATTGCTATCATTCAGTTGGATGAGTCACCACTGAAATGTCTCCATTATCATCTTAGTCACTTCACCATGGTCATCATTCAGCTCATTTCATGAAGTGTCACCATTAGGTCTTAGGGTCAAATTCATAAAAAATCTGTCATTTCACCAATAAATCCGTCATTGAAGGAGTAGTAATATGAAAAATTCTCAATAAAGTTATTTTAAAGTGTAATTTCATTTAAAATATTATGTAATATGTTTCTCAATGTTCCAAAGCTGCAAAGTTTCAAGTCAAAGATGAAAACACATGGTGGGCCACTACACCACTATGAAGAGAATTTGATTTCCAAAAAGCTACGAAGAACCATATAAGATTTTTTTTCACTCATTACATCGGAATTCGGCACCAACTCACCATCAAAGACCATCTTAGCACAACAAGCATCGAAGGACACTCTCAAAAGGTGATTGACACTCTCTCTAAGCAACCACGTTGCATTTTCAGCCAGCCACGCTGCGTTTTCACTTCTAGAGGAAAAAAAGTCATCGTCAAGGGTTTTCAGTGGAAATTTAAGGTTTCATAAGCCTTTTGACAAGTAATTTGAAGCTCTTTCCACCTCTTATCAGCATCTATTTCATTGTTTCAGTGGAAAAACCCTCCCACAGTCCCCACATTGTGTTTTTGTGGGTATGCTCCATAGTTTGAGTTACATGAAAAAATACCTAATTTACTACATATTCTACCCTTCCCCACACTCAAATACATTTCCCACAGCCCTCACACCCTCTCACCCTCATTTCCCAAACCCCTACACCTAACCCTAGCTCCTACACTGTGTTTTTGGGTTGTTTTAGTGTTAGGATTGTGTTTTAATTCCCTACACTAATCCCTATAATATTTTTGACATTCTATAGCTCCCTAAGCTTCCTAATACACCTATTTACCTCCAAAAATTTTCCTACCCTCATATCTTCTGCCTAATCCCTTCATCCCCTCCCCTCACCTACTTCCCCTTTCTTTCACTAGGGTTTTTATTTGCAAATTGTAAACAGTGGAGGGAGGAAAGAAACCATACAAAAAAGGAGTACAAGTGTCAAGGTTTGAGTCACTTAAAACTCAAGAGTTTATGTCTTCATCATTGGCCAAGCAGTGTTTTCAAAATGTAGGATGTTTAGGGTTTTGTAGGAAAATCCAACAAGTGGGATATCATGCCAAGTTAGCAAGCTTGTTTGAGACAAACCTTATGAGAGATAAGGTCACCATTGCAGGAGTGAGATTTATAATTTAAATTGAGTCCATAGCCACAACTACAAGGATACCAAACAGTGAGGAAAAATGGTTCAAAAACTCAGACTTCGATGTTCATAATTACAAAGCTTTCATTAACGGTCATTATAAAGATGCCACCAAGAAATATTTTCCTTTTGAATAGTTGTTGGAAAAGTTTGCTTCATAGATGAAGGCTATAATGAGGTATTTCACATGTGAGGGTAGATTCTCATGGTTGTACAAATATCATGTCATATTGTTAATTCATTTTACAGGGGTAAAAACTCAGAACCTACCCCTACTATCTCTACAAAATCTTGGCTAAAATGGTAGAGAAAGTGTAGAATAGAGAGTGATCACCAAGCTAGTCTTTTCCACCATGGCCTCATCAAAATCATTTTCTTACATCATTTTACAAAGATGAAAATCTCATGGGAAACATTCATTCATTCATTCCACTGTCTTTTTGCCCCCTACTAGTCAACCTACTAGCCAAAGTACACCATCAGCACCATCCAAGCCAAAGGAGGTTGCCTCATCTAGAAAAATTTTAGTCAAGAGGACACCTAGGGCTGGTGTGACTCAAACATATCAAAGAGGAAAGAGGCTTTTGTTTGCTCTAAACATTTTTGAAAGTGCCAAGCATACATCAGTCAAACATGGATCATCATCACGCCATGAAGCACCTTTGCAAGATGAGGAGCCATTCCATCTTGACATTGACATGGTTGATTTGGAGGTGAATGAAGAGAACAAGACACCGGAGCAGATCATCATGGAGAAGGATGCAAAGATCAGACAAATTAAGGAGATATTGTCAAAGGTTAACTTTTTGGTTTCATTCTTGCAGCAAGAGACTATGAAATTAAAGGTAAATCAACTACTATTGAATAAGCCTAAGGTTGATTTAAGCAAAGAAGATGTAAAAGGCAAGGTTGTGGTTGAGATAGATGATTCAGATGATTAGGAAGAGAACTTTATAAGGAATATACCAGGGAATAGAGGCCTCAAAAGGGCACTTGAGCAATGAAGAAGCACAACTCCACCAAGAACCCAAATGACAGTTGATGAGCTAATATTGGTAGAATTTGAGAAGGATAGGGAATATTGGCTTGATAGAGTCAATTTTCACTTGGAGAAACTCCTAAAAAGGGAAAATAAGAACAAAAACATACAAAGGCACATGCCCATGCATTACTACACAAGAAACTAGGTGTCTTAGGTAAGAATCAAGCAGTTGAAGGAAAAACTCAAGGAAACCCTAATGAAGCAAAAAGAGAAGGGTAAGTTGGATTTGCTTGCTGATGCTTCCCTCATAGCATATCATACCATCAAAGGTCTCCATGGAACAAATTTGGAATGATTGTGAGAAAATTCGGAAAATTTTTGACAAATTTTGAAGTTTTTGGGCATTTTGGCAATTTTACACAGTTTTTGGTCCAAAAGGGTAGCGAGCCTCACGCTATGCTTTTTTTGGGGGCATCTAAATGACAATTTTTTGCAAATTTTCTAGATTTATTTTGACCTATACATCAACCTCAGCTATTGGGAGAGCCATGTCAGCACATTTTGGTGGGTGAAAGGTAAAAAAAATACCCAAAAATCACCTTTCTGCCACGTTTTAAAGAGGCACGCTGCAATTTTGGAGTAACTGTGGGAGAAATGATTTTTGGAGGGCTAGATGCATTCTTTTTCAGTGCTTGAAGATCCTATGATGTAGTAGACATGCAGATATTTCTTCAATAGATTTCAGATCTTGATTTAGACCTCGAGAACCACTCCAAAAGTCACCTACACCTAGCACGATGTGCTTTCTCCTGACACATTGCACTTTCCTCTCAATTGATTGCGCTTTTGCCTAGAACTCATTTTTCTTAGTTTGCTCAGTCCAGTTCAAATTTTTCTGATGTAATCACTCATTTATGATGTTTTCATGGTGTAAATAATGGTAAATATGCTTGTCAAAGTAATAATTTAGTAAATTCATGCTTGTATAGTCTTATGGTCAAATGTATCAATTTTCCTATTGTGAGGAGAGTTGTGTTAAATTCCCTATTCTTTAGGTTTGGTTGAGGAATTCAAGTGAATGATTTATAAACTCTAATGTTTGAACCCTGAGAGAGGGGACATGGTTTTTGGTTTATATTTATGGATTTCTGAGTCATTTTGATGGTTGGACATTAGAGGGTGGAACTCTTGTAGCTTGTACTTCATCCTTTATACACGAAATCAAAGGAATAGTTGCAGCTATTATTCAGTAATTATCATGTTGTGATTTTGTGATATTGTATTTTCTCTGTTATAGTTTTATCTTAATGATATACATGTTTCCTTTCCATATCTTTCTTTCTTCAGTGATTTTCCTAAGAGATTTATAAGTAGAGTTCTTTCATGAAAGCTCTGTTTTGTTGGGAATGTCATTTTATGTAATATTCCTTCTTGTTTAATGAATTCATGGTGCACATTCTCATTAAGATATTATTTTTGTTTCAAACCCTACACTACATAGACAAACTCCTAAGCCCATCACAAAAGCATAGCTATTTTGCTCCTCCATATCTCTTGCAGTTGTGACCTTTGATATTTTGACCTAGTTACATGGTTTTCATCCTCGATCTAGCAAAAAAACCCTAAATATTTTAAAACCATAGTGTTGAGCTATCTAGCCTAAAATCCACTTTTGCACTAGTCATATCCTTGGTTTTGTTTTCATACAGAGTGTAATATTCCAAAATAGGAAAAACAAGAATATGGAACATAAAACTGGAAAATGCAGTATATATCAACACATAAAAACATGAGTAGATCATTGAGCCATTTTATTATATATGATAGAAGAAAATAGAGTACAAGATCTTGAGGAAAACATACTTAAGCTAGGCAAAAAAAGCCTCAAATGACCCTATACATCAATACATGAAAAACTACTGCTACATAAACTGCTGGGAGGCCATGACTATGTAATCCCTATTGGAAATGATGCTGATAGAAACTAGGAATGCATGGATCTGCTGATATAGTGCTAAGAAAATGTCAGGATCAGAGATCTAGGATTTCCAGCACAATTCCAAGGTAACCCATAAAGGGTTTCCGGAAATACACAAGATGAAAAATGCAGCCCTATGGCTGAATTACGCACTGTAGATGTGAAAACGTTGAGAGGTGGATGATCTAATATGAAAATAGCTAATACTCCTCCCCACTGACTTTCCATATGAAGGTCTGCTTCCCTCACAGGAAAATAAGCTCAAGAACTTGGGTTGCAAACCCTCCAATGAAACTGCCCTCCTGAATTGCGCAATTTCTGAAGGAGATTCCATTTTCAGAGATGGCTAAATATTGATCTAATCTTGAATGATGGAATGAAGCTAAAAGTAACCTCTCCTGAGTGGGAACTCAAAGTCCCATGAGGATGAGGGTGGGATTTCTGCCTGGAAAAACCCTTGTGCTAAACAACACAAAAAACTCCACTAAACAACTGAAGCGTGTAGAAAGTCATAAAAGACAAAACATAAACAATATTCAGAATGCCCTCTATGGTTGCCACCCCCTTCCTTATATGCTTTGTGAGCCTCCTCCCCTTGGCTCCCACTCATTAAAGATGCTACTCTCGTGGAGAATCCCTCCCATTATGACTGTGTTGTCCTCCAATATCTCTCCACTACCTCCATGACTGCACTGTTGATTTCATCAATCTTGACCCCATCCACATGCATTGACCCCCATTCACACCAATGAGTGTCTTATTAAACTAGATGGATTGATCCACATTCACATTAGAAGTGGTTTTATTCCTACTAAAGAGATTTATGGGTCCCTCTACCCTCTTATTCATCTATTTTATTAATAAAAACAAAATTTAATATTCCAACTAGCTAAAAGCTAATTAGGAATATTACAGTCCTCCCCTCCCAAATTTTGCTTGTACTCAATCAACTTCAAGGATGGATTCTGCAAAATATTCTGTCCTTCCCATGTAGCATCCTCATCCGGTAGATTCCTCCACTGAATTAGATGGTCTCCAATCATCCTGTTCCATAGTTTCCCCTCCCAAGTGTTCAAGGCAGCCTTTGGTGACAATACCAAATGGCTCACAACATAAAGAGGTGAGAGATCCATGATGGCAACTACATGTTGTCCCATGGCCCTTTTGAGACATGAGATATGAAAAATGTTGGGGCCCTTACTTCCCATGGGGAGTTCCAACCCATATGCTACTTCCCCAAAAAGATGTATCACCCTGTATGGTCCATAGAAGAGCCTCTTAGTCCCCTTCTCCTTCAATGTATATTTTTTGCAAGGTTGAAGATGGAGAAATATCGAATTTTCCATCCCACAATATCTCTCTACCCACCCATGATCTGTATACAACTTCTGTTGATCTTGGGTTGTAGTAATGTTGTCCTTAAGAGACTGGAATATGTCCTAACTCTCTTGGATCCAATCTTGGACTCTAGGAGCTTTGCTTGCTCCAACCATGATATCAACATTTTCTAGAGAATCGTCACCATATGGAACTAAAAATAGAGACATACTAATTTCCATATGAAATTTCGGATGGTAACAACATCCCTCCAAATGGTACCAGTGCAGCCATGCTCTTTGCTGCCCCAGAACACAGTTCTGCAAGTAGCTTCCTAACCACTTGTTTTCACACTCTGTCTCCCTGTATGTCTGGGGGTAATAACTGGTACTTAGTCTCAACTTGGTACCCCCCAACCAGAACAAATCCTTCCCAAAGGCATCCAGGAGGTGGCTATCTCCATCATTGAATATGGTCTTAGGAAAACCATGAAGTCCAAGGAGAGGCTTAGCCCATTGTGAAACAATGCACTGAGAATAAATGGTAAAGAAATGTAAATACTTTTTTAGTTGACCAATGATCATAAAGGCACAATCCTTACTATGTACTGTTGGAAAACTGGTGATGAAGTCCAGAGAAGGGCTCTCCCATCTCCCTCTCAGAAAAGGAAGTGACGGTAACAACCTTGTAGGATGGTTGTTTTCTTCTTCATTCTTCTATAAAACTACGCACTTCTTGATATGCTGTAGCACATTCTCCTTGAGGCCCTCCCATGAGAATCTCTCCTTAATGGCCTGATATGCCTTAATGAAACCTTGGTGTCCAGAAAGAGGTGAATCATGTGCTACATGTAGAATTTTATCCTTGAGCTTAGAATCTCTAGTCAAGAAGATTTGATCCTCGTAATATATGACCCCAGTTTTTTCACTCCATAATTTTTAAGGTGGGCAAGAACAAATGAAAAAGTACAAACATCAAACCACTTTGGAGTCAGGAACCTAGCCTTCCTAGACTATGAGAGGGCTCTCTCTGTTTT
>JAXQQM020074648.1:0-11807 GCA_034641835.2 Pinus albicaulis
GGGGCTAGTTCTTTTGCTAGAGTTGATGGCACTATTGTGGTCATTGTTACATAGTAATTTGTCACCGTCCTTGCAATTCCCCGTCCTGCACATTGGATGGCATTTTTCCATGACCTGTGAGCAGTGACATATCTTGAACTCACTTTCATGGCATCCCCCTTGGCAAGGACAATCATTCCTCTGAAGAAATTTTCCTTTGTAAAACCCTAAAAATAGATATTTTTTTTTGGCGCGACTAGCCAGCTCAACCCTCACACCAATGGGGGAAATCCACCAAAGAGGGTGTGCCAACTGGTGCTCTATCCCAGTTTTATTCTCATGCCAAGCTTAATAAGAATTGTTTTTTAAGAATAAATGGTGGAAGTTTGATTTCAACAAACTCCTGAACGAGTCTCTAAAATGACTTGGGAGGTTTGGCTCCATATCTCCATGTATGGGAGGTGGTTTTCCACCTATCATGGAAGCTTCCTTGAGGATAGGGCCTATCCCATGATTTTAGGGATCCAAACTCCCCTTCCACCATCTATATAAGCTTTCCATTTTCACTTAGCAAACTAGTAGTCCTGATAGCACTAAAGAAGAGCTAAACTTATAGCAAGAAGACTATCGCCAGGCAACCTTTGAGATCCAAGAAAAAGAGAGAGAGCTTTGTCCCTTTTTCGACGAGCTTCATTGAGGCGTGCTCCGCTGTCAACCCCGCCGAAGAAAGATCTGGCATCAAATCTTGGGTTGTATATTTCTTTCGTTATTTAATGATAAGCGACTTTGATTAGGGTTTCATTCATGTGTCTTTGTCTTTTGATGCAATGAATTATCTCTGAATGATGTATGGTTACAAGATTTAGATTCTATATTGTGTATCGTTGTGTTTCTTCGCATGTGTGCAGGTGTTCGGACGTGTTAAGTGGAAGGATCGTGATCTACCGAAGCGAAGGATGGGAAGCATCATCCTTTCTCCAATGACCATTGCATAGGACTTGAGGTAGGCAACTTGTTATGTTTTGTCGTTTTGTATCTAGAGACCTGCATCACTGAGTCGCTAGTTTGTTGGCGAGGTAAATCCCCTCCGAGGATAGAGGCGATCCCTACTAGCCTAGATTTTATCTGTTACATAGTAATTTTTCACCATCCCTGAAATTCCCCGTCCCGCACATTGGAGGGCCTTTTTCCATGACCTGTGAGCAGTGACATAACTTGAAATCACTTTCATGGCATCCCCCTTGACAAGGACAATAATTCCTCTGAAGAAATTTTCCTCTGTAAAACCCTAAAAACTGATCTTTTTGCCTTGGCACAACTAGCCAGTTCAGCCCTCATGCCAATGCGAGAAATCCACCAAAGAGGGAGCGCCAACTGGCGCTTTGTCCTAGTGTTCTACTCACGCCAGGCTTAATAAGGATTGTTTTTTAAAAATAAATGGCGGAAGTTTGATTTCAACAAACTCCTGAATGAGTCTCTAAAATGAGTTGGGAGTTTTGGCTCTGGATCTCCATGTATGGGAAGTGGTTTTCCACCTATCATGGAAGCTTCCTTGAGGATAGGGCCAATCCCATGATTGTAGGGATCCCAACTCCCCTTCCACCATCTATATAAGCTTGCCATTTTCCCTTAGCAAGCTAGTAGTCCTGATAGCACTAGAGAAGAGTTGAGCTTATAGCAAGGAGACTATCACCAGACAACCTTTGAGAGCCAAGCCGAAGAGAGAGAGCTTTGTCCCATTTCCGATGAGCTTCATTGACATTGCTCCGCTGTCGACCCCACCGAAGGAAGATCTGGCGTTAGAGCTTGGGTTCTATCTTTCTTTCGTTATTTAATGATAAGCGACTTTGATTATGGTTTCATTCATGTGTCTTTGTCTTTTGATGCAATGAATTACATCCTCTATGACTGATGTATGGTTACAAGATTTAGATTCTATATTGTGTATTTTTGTGTTTCTTCGGATGTGTGTAGGTGTTCAGACGTATTAAGCGGAAGGATCGTGATCTGCCGGAGCGAAGGAGGGGAAGCGTCATCCTTTCTCCAATGACCATTGCATAAGACCTGAGGTAGGCAACTTGTTATGTTTTGTCATTTTGTAACTAGAGAGTTGCGTCACTACGTGACTCATTGTTGCTAGACCCGATCTAGGCTAGTAGGGACCACCCCTGTCCACAGAGGGGATTTACCTCTCCAACAAACTAGTGACTCCGTTGGGGAATGTTAATTGGATTTTGTCTTGTCTCTTTTGGTTTCTTTTGGTTTTTTTTCTGTTTGATTTGATTTTCTGGTTTGTCTCCTTTTGGTGTAAAACCTCTTTTCAGCTCCACCACACCTGATCTACTCTTTGCTTGCTTTTTTTCATTTATGTCCTTAGTAAACTCGATTGGCATGTTTTTTAGCCTGACAGACGCGCCAACTGGTGCTAGTTGCTAGCTAGGCCCCCCCGCCAACCCTATTTTGGCACAATATACAACCAAACAGTCGCGCCAACCCTATTTGGTGTTAGGGTTTACTTGTATTTGAGCCCTCTGAATCTGATTTTTGGTTTTGGTGTTATTTTTTCCAACTACCTGAGTGCCTTGGAGTCCTTGATGACTATGGTTGACCTCTATCCTCCGGTTGTTTTCCCTCTACCATCAGTTTTACATTCTAGCCCTAGGGCATCTTGGTGCTATTGTGTGTTGAGCCTCCCGTGGGAGTTTTTGGTTTTCGTTTGTTCAGTCAACTTCATTTTCGCTTCTTAGCATTCGTTTGGTTGGTTTCCATTATTTTATTGTGGTATTTGGGTGATTACTCTCTTTTTCATTCAATTTTGTCTTTGTCTCATTTCAAGCTTAGATCACACGGTTTGTATGAGTCTTTTGGGATTCCTCTTTGATTTGAGGGATTTATTCCATCAGTTTGAGTTCTGATTGTGTGTTTTGCATTGAGTGAACTTGCTTGTTTCTAATATTTCGCTATCTTTTCTCAAATTGGTTTTCTCATTAGTTTTTCATTTTGTTTCGTGCATTTTGCTCTAAAACACTGAAAAATACAAAAAAAAATCTCTTTTCTCTTTGATTAGTTAGTGAAAATTGGAAGCTTTTCTGCATTATTAGTGTTACATAACTCTAAAGGAAAAGTTTTTAGTTTCATTAGCATGAATTAGAGACAATAGCGGATGTTCTGTGATCATTTTGTTATTGTTTGAAAAGCTCTCAACCTTCTCGTAGTTAGCTCTTCATCGAACAAAGTTATATATTGTGGCATGTAGTGTGCATTTAGAGAATTTTTGACATAACATTCGGTAGGGCCTGAAATTGAAACATAATTGAAGATCAACCATAAAATTTATTCAATCAACCTAAGGAAGCATTGAAACTTAATGCTTACATTTTAGTGGTCTAGGCTAGTGACGTGTTCTGATGTCGTTAAAACTAGTAGCTGTCGTTCGCCATTTGGTTTTAGAAAGCACTAGTATGGACTTGTGCTCCCTGTATCGTCGCATATATAAAGGGAGACCCCATTAGGTTGTTATCCTTTATCCATAGGAAGCCGAGTCTGCCGCTTTTTACCCGTGATACACCAGACACAACATTCGGGGAGATGAACTGCACGTACATCAAGTCCTTGGTTGATTTCTCTTTCATTTTTTACCAAGGTGTATATAGTAGTTCACGGATATCTAGTACACCCATTTGCGTAGAGTACCAGAGCAGTCATTTTGATCTTTACTGACTCCTTAAACTTGAAAAGATCATCAAGCACTTGTCCTTTCATGCTTGTTTCCAATCTGAAAGCGATAGAGTCACCTTTTGCTTGTTTCTCAACTCTTAAAATATGGAACAGTAGAGTTTTGTTTCAATGTTTTAAAATTAACTGCCCACGAAATATTCCTGGTTAAAGTTAGCTTCCTTAGGGTGTTGTTTTGGGTCGTCTCTGATGGAAAATTTTCCGGATTTCACCAACCAAGGAATCCCCTCTGAAGGGAATCCTGGTCCTTTTCCTCCTTTTTGAAATGTTGGTGCTCCTTATATGGCAACATTGTCCCTTCCTGGATTAACTGTTGGGTTGTCTGTTTGGTTGTTTTCAACCTCTGTGGTCCGAATGTCCCGGCTATTGGTCAATCAGTTCCTCCACCTGAACAACACCATGTTGATTCGAAGGTGGACCTCTCCTCTTCTTCGCCTATTTCTTCATCCTCGTCTTCTTCTTCGCCTAGTGAAATTCTGGATTCTAGTACCCAGGTGGCTAAGAAGAAGAAGAAGAAGACAAAGAAGAAGAAGTCTGATAAGAGAGAGGCTAAGGCTGCAGCTACTGCTTCTAAAACATCTCCTCTCAATGAACCTTCCAACCCTCCACAGAAATTTAATTTCCCTTGCATGTTGTGCCAGGGAAACCATCTTCTTCGAGATTTCATTGGCATTCCCAAGGTGCTTGAAGTATGGTCCAATGGTTGCCTGCCATTACCTTTGGCTTCTAGGAGTCGACTTGGAGGTACGTCTTTATCTAGTGCTGGTAAAGCTCCTAAGAAATAGGGTAAGCTTGCCAATCCCTGTAATTTGTGTGAAGGGCACCACGCCATTCACCTTTGTCCATATATGGATGAAGCCAAGAGAGTTTCGGACAACTCCATTTTTTCTGCACCGTGCCTTCCAGCTGGTTACATACAGCTTTCTTTGAGTCCTTCACCAGTTGATTCAATGATTGGTCAAGAGTCATCCTTGGTCGATCCCACTCCCCTAGAAATTAAAACTTAGGAATTTGTTCCCGACCAACCATTAGTCGTAGGATCGGTTGAGCTGGCCCCGTCTGCGATGCACCAGGTCTTTTCCGTTGAGAGTGGATCCCACACCCGTCAGGTTCTTCTTGTTTCTTCAGATTCCTCAGACTTGGAGAAAGATTCTCCTGTCCCTATACCTCAAGAAGTTGCTCCTCCACCTCCCATGATGGAGGTCCCAGAGGATAACCCTCCCGTCTCCATGATGGTGGTCGTGGAGGATGCTCCTTCTTCTTCCGTAACACCAGGGTAAGACCATCTCGATTCGATGGTAGCCCCTCCATGTAGTTTGGTCACTTCCTTCGATTGGGTTCGATTCACAGGTTATCGCCTTCTTTCTTATGTGCCCTTTGAGATCATGGTACATGCCTTCCATCTGGTCGTACCCAGCACTTTTATAGATGAAGGTGCGTCTGTTAGTATTTTATCTTCAACTACCTGGAAAGCTTTTGGTTCGGTGCCGCTTGTGCCTGTTACGCAGAATCTGTTGGCTTTTAATAGAGGAACTAGTCACCCGTTAGGGATCCTTCTGAATTTGCCTGTTACTTTGGGATGGAAAACTATCCATATGGACATGATGGTTGTTCCTAGCCCCTTGGACTTTAATTTACTCCTGGGCCACGATTATACTTATGCCATGGGAGTGCTTGTCTCCTCCCTCTTTCGTGTTATGTGTTTTCCACACCGAGGTTGGATTGTGACCATCGATCAGCTTGCGTTCTTTGGTCCCAATATGGCAGCTAGTTCACCATCATCCCTTCTGGATCTTTATCTACCAGTTGTGTCATCCCTGCCGCATGTCAATTATGTGGCTACCTGTCCCGTGCCCGCATTCAGTGATAGTGCCATTGTGCATTAGGTGCTGGGGGCATTGGGTCCTGATTTCCGAGCTGTTGTTCTCCCATCCGATGTGGAACTCCTGGAAGCCATGACTTCTTATTCATCATGATGATTTGTCTGTCGGAGCACGGTTTTTTTTCTTGTATCAAGCTCCTTAAACCATGAAACAAGGTCTTTGGAGCATGGTTTGTTTTCTTGTGTCAAGCTCCTTAAAAAATGAAACAAGGTCTGTCGGAGCAGAGTTCATTTTCTTGTGTCAAGCTCCTTAAAAAATGAAGCAAGATCGTCAGAGCAAAGTTTTTTTTCTTGTGTCAAGCTCCTTAAAAAATGAAACAAGCTCTCCCGAGGATAGTTCGTTTTCTTGTATCAACCTCATTAAAAAATGAAACAAGTTCATATAAGGATAGTTCTTTTAATGTGTCAGCCTCGTTAAAACAATGGAACACTTTCCCATTCAATTCAAGTCTTTGATAAGATCTCGTAAAATCTCAGTTGAGTCTTTCTCTTGATCTCATAACTTGAACCTTCACTCCATCTGCCTTTCATATGGAGAAGCTTGGGGGGCATGTACCTCGAATTGATTCACCATGTTGGGGGCATGCTTACTTTTTCAAGCATATTTTGTTTCCGCTTCAAGCTTGTTTAAAAATGAAACCGGTTTCAAGCATAGTTTATCTTTGTTTCAAGCTTGTGTAGAAATGAAACCAACTTCAAGCAGAGTTTCCTAATTTCAAGCTTGCGTAAAAATGAAACCTTTCCCATTTTACCTCTCATTATTGTCGTTTTATCAGCCTTTTTTCCAGATGAGCCTTGGTTTTCTCACTCCATTGTCACTATCTGCTTGGCCGATCATACGCCTTCACTTGATTGTTTTACCCATTCCTGAGGAACCGTTGCGATAAGTGGTCTTGTTAGCCAACCTCTTGAACTTTTCCTGCTATGAGTAGTTCCACCATTACTAGAACTAGTAGCTACCCTTTATACCACTCGTTCCTCCAAGAGGAGTCAACTTTTAGCTCTTTTCTGACTCTCTAAAACTGAAAAGATTGTCGAGACGCTTGTCATTTTGAACTCGTCAAATTGGCTATGAAACGACATCTGCCCAGTATACGTTTACCCCTTTTTCGAGCTGGGATAGATTATTTACGAAAAAGGAATACCCTAGCCTATCGCGACTAGGAGGTTCTCTCAGATATATTTTTCTACCTTTTCGGATCTGTGAGACTATCTACGAAAAGGGACTATTGGAGTTTTCTTTTTCGTTGTCTTTTCAAGCTCTCTAAACATGAAAAGACGCTGAGTTGTCCCTTTGTCAGACTCATTAAAACTGATGACATCGGACTCTGTCGTAATGACGTTACTCGAGTTCCTCCTTCCTAGGGCTCGTTAAATGTACTAGGTTGGATTTGTCTTAAGGAAAAACTTATATGACAAGCATATGGTATCCTCTTCAAGCTTGTGTAAAAATAAAGAGGTACTCACCAGAAATGGTGGAGGAAAATGGAACTACTATCACCGTCGTGTCAGCAGTATGTCGCTCTTGAACATGGCACTTGTCTGCATTCGTGTTGGGTTGGGGACATATCATCTCATTTTTTGCTTGCCTCCATGGGTTTGGGTAATCTCTTTTTACCGCTCATCTGTGCTTTGCCACGTCATCATGACCTCAAATCCTTTGATGTCAAATACTTCCAAATCCACTGTTGTGTCGCCGATATGTTCAAGAGAAGTTGACCTCTGCAGTTTTCAACCTCCATCTAATTCTCATATGATCCTGATTCACCAACATTATGTTCCTCTGTCTTGTGTAGATGATGTGGGAAACATTATGGCCCACCTTCGATCAAGGTCACTTCCTGTCGAATTCAGCTCATTATCCAAGAAGTTGATTTAGAGACTCCCTTGAGGTACCTTGGAGCCTACATGCCTCATTGGTAGGTTCTTCGCATTCGATGCAAGGTTTTCATTATTGGCGTTCGATCGAGTGATTCTACGGGTGTTCAATGCCAGCTCACTATTCACATTCCATGGATTGTACCTATAGTATCTTGAGGACCATCTTCATTATTGGTGGTTCCTCTCGCATCTGTTAACGACTTTCATCATTGGCTGGTAATCAGATGATGTTCTTGCATGTTCGACTTCAGCTCACTTATTCACATGCTGGGACTTGTACTTTGTTCTCATAACACCAGGGGAAGACCATCTTGGTTCAATGGTACCCCCTCCAAGTAGTTTGGTCGCTTCCTTCAATTGGGGTCGATTCATAGGTTATCACCTTCCTTCTTATATGCCCTTTGAGATTACGGTACATACCTTCCATCCGGTCATACCTGACACCTTTATAGATGAAGGCGCGTTTGTCAGTATTTTGTCTTCAACTACTTGGGAAGCTTTCGGTTCGCCGTCGCTTGTGCCTGTTACGCAAAATCTGTTGGCTTTTAACAGAGGAACTAGTCACTCGTTAAGGATCCTTTCGAAGTTTCTTGTTACTTTGGGAGGGAAAACTGTCCATATGAACGTGATGGTTGTTCATGGCCCCTTGGACTTTAATTTACTCTTGGGCCGTGATTATACTTATGCCATGGGAGCGCTTGTCTCCTCCCTTTTTCGTGTGATGTGTTTTCCACACCAAGTTCGGATCATGACCATCTATCAACTTGCATTCTTTGGTCCCCATATGGTAGCTCGTCCACCCTCATGCCTACCGGATCCTTATCCATCATTTGTGTCATCCCTGTCACATGTTAATTATGTGGCTACTTGTCCTGTGCTTATATCAAGTGATAGTGCCATTGTACATCATGTGTTGGGGGCATTAGGTCCAGATTTTCAAGATGTTTTTCTCCCATCAGATGAGAACCTCTTAGAAGCCATGAATTCTTATTCATCATGATGAGTTGTCTTTGGAGCAGAGTTCCTTGTTTTGTGTCAAGCTCGTTGAAAAATGAAATAGGGTGTCTAGAGCAGAGTTCGTTTTCTTATGTCGATCTCCTTAAAAAATGAAACAAGGTCATTTGAGGATAGTTCTTTTAATGTGTCAACCTCGTTAAAAAAATGAAACACGTTCCCATTCAATTCGAGTCTTTGTTTAGATCTCGTAAAATCCCAGTCGAGTCTTTCTCTTGATCTCGTAACTTGAACCTTCACTCCATTTGCCTTTCATATAGATTGAAGCTTGGGGGGCATGCACCTCGAGTTGAGTCACCATGCTGGGGGAATGCTTACTTTTTCAAGCATAGTTTGTTTTCGTTTCAAGCTTGTGTAAAAATGAAACCGGTTTCAAGCATAGTTTATCTTTGTTGCAAGCTTGTGTAAAAATGAAACCAACTTCAAGCAGAGTTTTCTGATTTCAAGCTCGTGTAAAAATGAAACCATTCCCATTTTACCTCTTGTGATTGCTTTTTTATCAGCCTATTTTGTCAGATGAGCCTTGGTTTTATCACTCCATCGTCACTATCTGCTTGGCCAATCATACACCTTCACTTGATTGTTTTACCCATTACTGAGGAACCGCTGCGATAAGTGGTCCTGTTAGCCAGCCTCTTGAACTTTACCTATTATGAGTAGTTCCACAATTACCGGAACCAGTAGCTACCCTTTATACCACTCATTTCTCCAAGAGGAGTCAACTTTCAGCTCTTTTCTGACTCTCTAAAACTGAAAAGATTGCCGAGACACTTGTCGTTTTGAACTCGTTAAATTGGCTGCGAAACAACATCTACCTAGTATACATTTACCCCTTTTTTGGGCTGGGATAGATTATTTACGAAAAAGGAATACCCTAGCCTATTGTGACTAAAAGATTCTCTCAGATATAGTTTTCTACCTTTTCGGATCTGTGAGAATATCTACGAAAAGGGACTGTTTGATTTTTCTTTTTTGCTGTCCTTTCAAACTCTCTAAACATGAAAAGACGTTGATTTCTCCCTCTGTCAAACTCATTAAAACTGATGAAATCAAACCTTGTTGTAATGACATTAATTGAGTTCCTCCTTCCTAGGGCTTGTTAAATGTACTAGGTTGGATTTTTCCGAAGGACAAACTTATATGACAAGCATATGCTATCCTCTTCAAGCTTGTGTAAAAATAAAGAGGTACTCACCAGAAATGGTGGGGAAAAATGAAACCGGTATCATTGTCGTGTCGGCAGTATGTTGCTCTTGAACATGGTACTTGTCTGCATTCGTGTCGGGTTGGGGACATCTCATCTCGTTTGTTGCTTGCCTCTATGGGTTTGGGTAATCCTTTTTGACCACTCATCTGCTCTTTGGCTTGTCAACATGAACTCTGATCTTTTGATGTCAAATACTGCCAAATCCAGTGTCATGCTGTTGATATGTTCAAGAGAAGCTGACCTCTATAGTTTTGAACCCTCCTCTGACTCTCTATTGATCATGATTCATAAACATTATGTTCCTCTCTCTAGTGTCGATGATGTGGGAAACACTATGGCCCACCTTCGATCAAGGTCACTTCCTGTCAACTTCAGCTCATTATTTGGGAAGTTGATCTAGAGACTCCCTTCAGGTACCTTGGAGCTTGCATGCTGCAATGGTAGGTTCTTCACATTCGACGAAAGGTTTTCATTATTGGCCTTCGATCAGATGATTCTGCGGGTGTTCAACGCCAGCTCACTATTCACATTCCGTGGATTGTAGCTATAGTACCTTGAGGGCCATCCTCATTATTGGTGGGTCCTCTCACGTCTGTTAACAGATTTCATTATTGGCTGGTAATCAGACGATGTTCTTGCATGTTTGACTTCAGCTCACTTATTCACATGCTCAAACTTGTACTCTGTTCGGGTCGAGATGGAGCGCAAGACACTGGATTTTGTCTGATGGAATCCAGGCTATGGATTTTTTGTGGATTATCATGATTGGTTACATGACTCATTGATTGGATGGCTAGGACCATACCTGAGTCTATTTTTTGATCCTTCTTTTCCTGGATGGCTACGTCCATACCTTGGATCTTGGTTATTGTACACTATTATGGATGGCTGCACCCATAACACATGTCTTGTATTAGAGATATCAGTTGTATTTTTATTGCAGATCTTCCAACGATAGTGTTTTTAGTTGGGCATGTTCTCATAAAGCATTTCACCCCTCCCTCTCTCTCGAACCTCATGTTTTAGGGGGCATCTATTACAAAGTAATTTGTCACCTTCCCTACAATTCCCAGTCCCACACATTGGAGGGCCTTTTTCTGTGACCTGTGAGCAGTGACATAACCTGAAATCACTTTCATGGAATCCCCCTTGACAAGGAAAGTCATTCCTCTGAAGAAATTTTCCTTTGTAAAACCCTAAAAACAGATCTTTTCGGCTTGGTGCGATTAGCCAGTTCAGCCCTCGCGCCAATGGGGGAAATCCACCAAAGAGGGGGCACCAACTGGCGCTCTTTCCCATTGTTCTACTTGCGCCAAGCTTAATAAGGATTTCTTTTTAAAAATAAATGGCGGAAGTTTGATTTCAACAAAATCCTGAATGAGTCTCTAAAATGAGTTGGTAGGTTTGGCTCCGGATCTCCATGTATGGGAGGTGGTTTTCCACCTATCATGGAAGCTTCCTTGAGGATAGGGCCTATCCCATGATTGTAGGGATCCCAACTCCCCTTCCACCATCTATATAAGCTTGCCATTTTCTCTTAGCAAGCTAGTAGTCTTGATAGCACTAGAGAAGAGCTGAACTTATAGCAAGGAGACTATTGCCAGACATCCTTTGAGAGCCAAGCCGAAGAGAGAGAGCTTTGTCCCTTTTCCAATGAGCTTCATTGAGATGTGCTCTGCTGTCGACCCCGCCGAAGGAAGATCTGGCATCAGAGATTGGGTTGTATATTTCTTTCGTTATTTAATGATAAGCGACTTTGATTATGGTTTCATTCATGTGTCTTTGTCTTTTGATGCAATGAATTACATCCTCTCTGACTGATGTATGGTTACAAGATTTAGATTCTATGTTGTGTATTGTTGTGTTTCTTTCGATGTGTGCAGGTGTTTAGACGTGTTAAGCGGAAGGATCGTGATCTGCCGGAGCGAAGGAGGGGAAGCGTCATCCTTTCTCCAATGACCATTGCATAGGACCTGAGGTAGGAAACTTGTTATGTTTTGTCGTTTTGTAACTAGAGACCTGCATCACTGTGTGACTGATTATTGCTAGACCCGATATGGGCTAGTATGGATCGCCTCTATCCGCAGAAGGGATTTACCTGTTCAATAG
>JAXQQM020065579.1:0-63428 GCA_034641835.2 Pinus albicaulis
GTAAGAGAAGGAATCCCTAAGCAAGAATGCCTTGTGCTAAACAACACTACAACTCTGCTAAACAGCAAGAGAATGCTCAATAGTCTAAGCAGACAAAAATCAATAATCTATAAGCTAACCCCAAATGTCTACTATCTTCCTCCTTATAAGGTTTGTGAGCCTCCTCACCTTGTGTCCCACCTATTAGGGTTTCCAACACCATGTGAACACTTTCCCTCCAAAATTGCATTGTAGCTCTATCAAGGCTGCTCCTCCATATTGTGCTATTGAATTGGTCAACTTTACTAAATCAACATGATTCTTTTCCTATTCATACATGGAAAGTGAAAAATCCAGCCACTAAGATATCCCCTTTTCACACCAAGAGGGATTTTATGCTAATGCAAG
Organism: Pinus albicaulis; assembly: GCA_034641835.2. Classification (NCBI taxonomy): domain Eukaryota; kingdom Viridiplantae; phylum Streptophyta; class Pinopsida; order Pinales; family Pinaceae; genus Pinus; species Pinus albicaulis. The sequence goes on from JAXQQM020065579.1 coordinate 388, forward strand.
TTAAGTATGGGTCTTTTTCCCCCATTTATTCATCTACTAGGTGAAAGATCAAAAATTAATATTTTTATTATCTGCATGCTAATTTTAGGAATATTACAGTCCTCCCCTCCCAAATTTTTCTTTTCCTCAAGAAACTGCAAGGATAGAACTAGAAATTATCCTTCCCTCCTCCTGTGGCATCCCCATATGATGAGCTCCCCCAAAGAATAAGATGATGTCTCAACAATGAAACCTCATAGTGCCTCTCCCAAGCAAACAAAATGGCATTTGGCGTACATCCCAAATGGATATCATCATGCAAAAGTAACATACTCAAGGAGACAACTATGTGCTATCTAGAGGTCCTCTCAAGGCATGGAGTTTGAAATGCATGGGAGATTCTCATTCCCAAGTGAAACCTCCACCCCCAAGCTATCATCCATATGAAATGAGTTACCCTCCAACATGGAAACTCATGAAGAATCTCCTCCAACTTTGGCTCATGAAGTGTAGGTGGGCTAAATAGATGAACATGATAGGCAAGAAGGCCTATCCCACGCTATCCACCTCTCCACTTATGACAAGTGTATAGGGCATGCTGAACTTGGGTTGTAACGTGGTTTCCCTCAAGTGGAAAGAAGACGGTTGAATCTCCAAAGATCCTTCCTCCAATGTCATGAGCCATGGTCACCCAAACCATTCCATACAAGATGAATGGCACATCATCATCATATAGCACCCAAATCAGAAAATCGCTGAATGTTGTGTGCAATTTTGGATGGTACAAATGGTTTTCCAAGTGGATTCTGCGCAGTCTCCCCAAATTCTATTTGAGAATATCGCGTGGCAAGTGGTTTTTAAAGGAGTTACAAGCAGTGCATGTTTGATCCTCCACCATGGGGTAGTAAGCAGCAATGAATATCAGCTGTACATAATCAAAATAACAATGTACTTGCCCAAAATCAAGTATATATGGGATACTAGCATTAAAAATATTGGCCCTAAAGTGACCATGAAACCCAAAAATACTCTTGCTCTCTTGTGGGGAAATGCACTATTCATATATGGTGAGAAGATACAAATAATCAATGGAGTAATCAATAAGTACAGAGATGAATTTCTTACCATACATAAGGAGTAGGCTGAAATTGAGGTCCATGGATTAATCATCCCATGAGAATCTCCTCATAGAAATCTGCAAGAAGAAGGGATACATCCTCTCCTTGGAATACTCCATCAATAAGAACATTCTCCTATGTGACAACACTATAGGCCTTAGTAATAAGGCTCCATGAATCCTCCCTTCGAGATTACATATGCCAAAGCCATCCACCATCATGCTGCTATGTGAGAAGATCCTCTTCCTACATGGAAGTCTCTCATGATCCTTGAATGTTGAAGGGTAACCTTCTCGCACCTTAAATGTGCCTTCTCTTTGGAAATTTCATGAAAAGTATGTGAATATTTCTGCCCATACTCTCCCAAGTGCAACCACAGCAACAACAACTCTTGTTGCTCCCTCATCTCTCCCTCATACAAGCCATAGAGTAAGATCATGATGGTTATATTGTATGATGCCCCATACAAAAAAGTCTTATGTTGTTCTAACATATGGGTGCCATGCCATGCCTCCGTACTTATTGACAAAGAGTATGACCCAAGATGGCCAAACTCTCTCAAGAGTAGCCAGCACAGATTTTCTTCTTGCTGCCCTCTGTCATAAATCTGCAAGTGGCTCACCAACCTCTTGCTCTCCATCCACTTCCATTCATCCAAATGTGGATGCCTCTAATCATTCTCCCCATTGGTATCTTCCCAATGAAGACTACCAATCTCCCAAAGCAGCTCTTTCTCCTTACACTTCATGGGAAGTTGAGATGTAACCCCTTGGAGATCTCCTAGAGAATACCTTTCATCAATAATCCTCTTGAATCCAAAAGAATCCAAGTGTGTTGAAGGTAAAACATCATCAGAAAGTGGCACAACACTCAACATGCCCTCCACAATCTTGCAGCCCAACTCCTTATGCTGCATGCAACTCAATAATGGTACAAAGGAATGAATTTTTATCCCCTCTTGGATCAATCCCAAGTTTCACAGTGTTGTGCAAGCTTGTTTCTCCACATCAGTACTGTGTTTTGATCCTTGACCATGTGGAGAAAACTCCCCAAGATTTAACATAAGATTTCTTGAAAGGATAATAAATGGAAATCCATGCATACCTTGGTGAGTCCCAGGAAAATCTTCTATGGCTGCAAGAGTTCCTTCCTCCATTGTGTTGGATGACCCAACTACTACTATAGATGGCTGCCCCTCCATGATTGTGACAACGATGGTACAAGGCTTCTCAAGTGGAGAATAGGATTCCTCCTTCTTTGATCTTCTACTGTCAAATCTTCTAATTACCCGGTGAGTGAAATTTGAAAAAGTGGAAACTCTTACATGAATCACATGGCTGAATCACGAGGTGATGGCCTTGCCCTCCAAGTGCAACGCTGAGATCTCCACAGCCTCTTTTTCCGCTACTGGATGTAGTACTAAAAATGCTTCTAACTTCATCACCCAAGATTCTACTGTACATAAGGGTGATCCATCAAAGGTAGACAATAGGAATCTATTGCCCCTTATCATCCTTTTGCTGCATGGCCTTCTTCCTTCTCTCAGTTGGATAAACTGAGGAAGATCTAGGGTCTCTTTGGAAGCCCTAGGTTAGCACTTGTACTCTACCAAATACCCACTCAGGATCTCATGTTCTAAGTGGTCTTCTTGCTCTCCACTTCCTCTGTGAGAACAAGAAGTGCATGTATCTTCTTCTTCCTCTTGAAACCTTCTAGAGGTCTCACTGCAGCCTTCTCCTTCTTGAAACCCTCTTGGAGTTTCATTGCATATTTCTTCTTTCCTCTTAGATCTAAAAATTGATGAGAGTAATCTCATCCTCTCCATATTTTTTTCTCCTCTTCTTCTTATCTTCTGATTGGATCTGAAATCCACAGGCTGAGCCAAGATAGAAGCTCTGATACCACTATAATATCCCAAAATATGGAACTTCTACAACAAATGGAATATCTGAAGATGTTCCAAAGTTGGAGCTTCAGAAAATCATGAGCATGGCAATGTGAATCAGCTCATTAGATGTAAAATAAAATCTCACCAGCAGATGGAAGAACCTCAACAATAATATGGCCTACATACTCCTTCCCAAGTGGGGAAATACATCAATATAGGGCATAAAATGGTTGTCTTCAGAAAATAATGCTATCTTTGTGACAAATGGGACTTGGATCCCTTAGAATAGTCAATATAAAACTCACATGCAGAAATAGAGATGAAAAAAATCACTCTAGCCAACATAAACAGATCTCCCCAAGTCAATATGACTCAAATAAGCCCAAACCCCATAGCTTAACTCATGCAGAAAGGACTGAAGCATGTATAGTGTTATTTTTATGAGGGTTTATGAAGAAAATTATGAGAAATAATATATCTGGAGACTACAATCATCCAAGGGTTGAGAAAAATGGATTTTTCTTCCTTTTTATACAAAATAAGATCAACCTGGCAAGGGTTTCATGAGAGTACAATGTATGAAAATACAGATTTGCAGATCTAGATCTGAAAAAATCAGTTGTAAACAGATCTGAATAAATATGGCTGAAATATACAAATGACAGAAGAAGAATGAAGTATAGAGCTTTCCGACAGAAGGGTCCTTCCTCCAAGGAAGAAGCTCGCAAGCAAGGGTTCAAACCCTGCTACTGCAGCACTCTAGAGAATGACACAGTTTCCTCAGAGAAATACGCTATAAATGATGGGAGATGCTTGGGCCACATGCCAAGATGTCCAATATGCTCAGAACCTTCCTGTACAGATCTTGCAAAGAGAGGGAGGCTCCCTCCTCTGAAAGATAAGCTCAAAAAGTGGGTGCTGTGATCTTCCCACTGCAACACCCTGCAACACAATGTTTCCTGCTACAAGAATAATTTTGTAGTTGAAGGAGGATGCTTGGAATCAAGCCTAGATGTGGAAAACTGCTGAACAATGCTCCTCCAAGAGATCACTCAAGGTAGGAGAAGGAATCCCTAAGCAGGAATGCCTTGTCCTAAACAACACTCCAACTTTGCTAAACGACAAGAGAATTCTTAATATTCTAAGCATACCAAAATCAATAATCCATAAGCTAACCCCAAATGTCTGCTATCTTCCTCCTTAAAGGTTTGTGAGCCTCCTCACCTTGGGTCCCACCTATTAGGGTTTCCAACACCATGTGAACACTTTCCCTCCAAAAATGTGTTGTAGCTCTATCAAGACTTCTCCTCCATACTGCATTGTTGACTTGGTCAACTTGACTGAATCAACATGATTATTTTCCTGTTCATACATGGAAAGTGGAAAATATATCCACTAAGATATCCCCTTTTCATACCAAGAGGGCTTTTATGCTAATACAAGTTAAGTATGGGTCTTTTTCCCCCATTTATTCATCTACTAGGTGCAAAGATCAAAATTTAATATTCCTATTAGCTGCATGCTAATTTTAGGAATATTACATAACTCTTGGATAAAATTCATCACTGGTACACCTAGGGAGGATGGAAAAACATCATCCATTCTATAGACAAGTTGGTAAGGGGAGGTACCAATGGATTTTTTAGTAGTAAGTCTATCTGCCCATAAGGCATTGACTAACTTCTTATTTCAAGTCTTTTTATTGTCTTCAAGTAAATTTTTGATGATGTTTACAAGGATCTTATTTGACGATTCAGCTAGGCCATTACCTTGGGGGTAATATGCAGTAGAGTGGCCTAGGGTAATATTGTATTTATGGAAAAATTCAATCATTTTCTTAGATTTGAATGTTGCTGCATTGTCAATAATTATCTTCTGGGGACATCCAAATCTTGAAAGAATGTTACTTTCTAGGAAGGAGATGATAACTGTATATGTGGCTTGTCTGGAGGGTATGGCTTCAATCCACTTGGTAAAATAGTCAGTGGCTGTCAAAATCCACTTATGTTGGCTTGAAGGTGGACGGTGAATTTCACCAATGAAGTCTAAACCCCATTGTTGAAATGGAATTCAGTTGAAATAGACTTGAAAGGTAGGGGTAATATTTTTTTCTTACCCTAAATAATTTGGCACTTGTGACAGGAAATCACATACTTTTTGACATCATCAAACAAAGTAGGCTAGTAAAAACCAACTCTCAAAATCTTTTCTGCAGTATTTTTCCAATACAGATGTCCAGCATAGTCACCTGCATAAAATTCTTCAAGTATTATGGTAGCTTCTTCCTTTAACAAACAATTTAATAAAATCCCACTATCATCTCTCCAAAAAAGTACATTGTCTAAAATAAAAAATCTTGGTGCCTTTAGTTTTAAGAATCTGGCTTTGGTTCTTGACAATCTAGGAGGAGCTTGTAAGTTTAGTAGTACAAATATGACATTTGTATACCAATGTGAGTCTGAAAAGGCTTCACTGATCGTTGGAGTCGCCATCTCTTCCTGATCATCTATATGGGCAATAAAATTTATGTCTAGGGCATTACAATTAGATTCAGCCATAAGTCTTGCTAAACCTTGACCTTTGATGAGCTTTGTGGGTTTTATCTCTATGTCATATTCTAAGATAGTGGAAATCCACTTACCTCTTCTTCCATTAGGACCATCCTGAGTAATAATGTCTTTTACTACAGAATTTGGGACATAGGCAATAATGTGAGAGTAGAGAATATAAAATCTGAAGTCTTTAATGGCTTTTCCCAAAGCTAAGGCTTGTTTCTCCAAGATGTTGTACTTCAAAGGGGCATATCTAAGGGTTCTTATAAAGAAAGATATGGTATTTTCAAATCCCTGATCATTTTTCTACATTAAAACTACAACAATGGTGTGTTCTGAAGCAAATGAAAAAAATTATGAAATCCTTCTTAAATTCAGGACTTATTAAGACTGGAGTTTTAATTAAGGCCTGTTTGATGGATTCAAATGATTGTTTAGCCTCAATAATCCATTTAAGAACTGAATCTTTTTTCAACGTGTTATTTAATTCTCTAATTATCTCAGCTAAGTTGGATATAAATCTTATTAAAAAATTAATCCTACCCTAGAAAGGCTTGTAACTCTTTGATGTTTCTTGGTGGACTAATGTTAAGAATTGCTTCTATCCTAGTAGGATCTATTCTCATTCCTTCTTTAGAAATTATGTGTCGAAGTAAATTTCCTTCTTCTAATCCAAATAAACTTTTCATAGGGTTTAAAGAGATGCCAAACTTCCTACATTTAATAAAAACTTGTCTCAGATGATCCAAGTGTTCATTATCAGTTTTGGAAAACATAGTAATGTCATCTAAGTAAATCAGCAAGAAATCATGTATTTCCTTTGCAAAAGCTATCCATAGCTCTTTGAAAGGTTTCCCCTACATTCATTAAACCAAAAGGAATTTTTACATACATAAAATTTCCCCAAGGAGTAGAAAATGTTGTTTTGGTTTGATCTTCTTTTTGGACTAAAATTTGGTTGTATCCTGAAAAACCATCTAAAAGTGAAATCCTAGAAGAGCCAACTACCCTTTGTAATATGTGATCCATTTTACGTAAAGGGTAATTTTCTTTTAAGGACACTTTGTTTAGATTCATAAAGTCAACGCATAATCTAATGTTGAGATAAGGTTTTGGAAATTTTCATTATTTTGGGTTTTGTAATGTTCCCAATTTTTAGCCTCAAGCTAAAAGGAACATTATAGTTAGCAGTAGACAAATAAAATGGGTAGGCAGGCCCATTAACCTCTATAGAAGAGAAAATAACATTCCTAATGTGAAAAGGGGAAGAATAAAGCAGCTGGATTGAGCACCTACAGGTGTGAACAAGATTGGCTCATGTTGATTCAGTCATATTTGACCAAGTCCACATACATTGTCTAGATACATTGTATCTCGATGATGGACTTCGGAGTTTGAATGGAGGAAAAATTGCATGGTCTAGGTGGCACATATGGATGGGACCCATTGTGGAGAGGATCACTTGCTATATATGGAGAGTAGCACAACCATTGTATTCATGCTTGGATTATTATTTGCTTGGTCTGTTTAGACTTTGCTTCCTCTTGTTGTTTAGCACAAGGGTGTTCCTGGTTGGGAATCCCTACCTCACCCTCAGTTAAGGAGAGGTTCTTTGGGATAAAATTCCTCATTCCTACATTTTGGTCAAGCTACCTCCTTTAGCTACAGCGTAGTTTCTATTTAGAGTTGGGTTGTGTTGCAGGGTGCAGCAAAGAGGATCTCTTTGACTCATTTCTGGGCTCTTTTTTTTTTTTCAGCGGAGAGCTTTTATATCCATTGGAGGATCAGCAAGGAGGACTCCCAGGAATATTTTCATATCTTTGGAATCAGGAAAACCATTTACCATCCCTCACAATGTAGTTTCAGTCCAGATCTATGTTATTCCCTGGGCAGTTGCTGGGAGGGTTCATTAAGCTCATCGGGAGGGTCTATTTCTGAGTAGAGAGAATGGCCTTCTAATTAGAAATACCATTGGAGGAGGAAATTAGTAATTCAGATCTATCATAGCCTCATTTTATATCAGATACAGTTTGCAGTGGCACATTAACCCCTGGGTTATTTGTCACATTGTACGTTTTCCAGTATTTCTAGCAATCTTTTTCGGGTTGGCTAGAAATATTGTATTGGAGCCCATATCTTCATTACTGGGCATTTGTTTTGTTTCCTTCATCCATATTTCATGTATGTACATCTACAGTAGAAGCTACACTAATATATAATGCACAGTCACTGCTCTCCTACATTCTATATAGTAGCAACATCTCATGTATCTATTGTTTTGATCATTGGAGACTTGTTCTTATGGCTTGAGTGGCATGTCCCTCATGATATTTTGTACTTTGTTTCTGATCCATTAATAAAATGATGGCTGAATATTTTTCTCTCTCATGACATGATCATATTTTTTTTGTTTACAATATTGTGTTCATGTATTGCTATAGCTCCAACTTTGGAATATCTTAAGATATTCTCATTGTTGTAGATTTTCCCTATTTTTGGATATTATAGTGGTATCAAAGCATAATCTTGGCTCAGCCTGTGCATCCAAGACATCATGCCATTAGGAGGAGAAGCTTCTCACAAAAGAAATAATTTGTGCAAAAGAAACGAAAGCGTGACTCCATTACTTGGAGGAATGAAGGAAGAGAGGGTCTCCCTGCTTCTTTTCCAAGCTATGAAGAACATTAGAGAAGATCTAAAGGAGATGAAAGGGGAGGAGTGTGGAAGATTTCTGAGAGGGTTTGAAGCAATCCCTAGCTATTCACATGAGGGGTGTGAGCATTCAGCCATACATGCAGATCCACAGCACAGTTTGTTTCCCACATTGACTGCAAGAAGGTTGGAGGAATAAGGTGCACCAAGGGAGGAGACCTTGAGTGACTACCTTCAGGAGTATGAATCTCAATCATGGAGATTCAAAGAGCACTTAGAATTCAGAGGGTTTTGAAAACTCAAGGAGGCAAGATCCAGTAGCCACAAGAAAAGTAAGAGAGGTAGAATCTTCCTATCTCACTTTGATGGATCAACAAAGTGCACAACAAAATATTGGGTAGAAGAGTTGGATTCCTATTTTCATCTACACCAAGTTTCAGAGAAGGAGGTCATCAGAGTAGCAGCGCTTCACCTCAAAGGTATGTCCCATGATTGGTGGTTTAATGATTCTACTTCATTTTTTCATGCAAATGTAAAAACTTATGTTGAGTTCACTAAAGAATTGGTGAGGAGATTTGATAAAGAACATTGTGAACCATCATTTGTTAAAAACAAAAACTCAAACACTTTGCATGAGTTGGAGAAACCTATTGAACCAACTCCACTCCATATTCTTAAAGGGGATAAAAAAATGCATGATTTTTTTCCAAGGGCAAGATCCCCATTTCTTGAAGAGTCCTCTTCTATTTGTGAAGACATGGAGTCTTCTCCTTCGAGGGATGACTGAGATCAAGGGTCTCTCATTGAGGATGAAGCATTCTCATACATAGAGGAAGAGGAGAAGGATCGGAATCAAGGGATGATGAGCATTCACCCTTATCTATTTCAGGAGGTTTCCGCACATAAGGAGAGGACTGCACTACACAGTGAAGGGAGGGACAACTCAGTCCACTCATATTCACAGTCCCCTTCAGATTTTGATGTCTCACTACATGGAGGAATTCCACCTGGGAGGCCACAATATCTAGAGTTGATGAGAGAAATATTGTCTTTGGGTTCACCACTCTTGGGTTTTGGAGAGGTGAAGAGTTTGGAGGGAGACTTTGGCATGAGGGATGTCAAAGTAGTCACATGCCAGATCACCAACGTTGTCTCTTGGGAGGATTGATCCATATTGGAGATCTCAACTCTTGGTAGAGTACTCCAAGGATCTAGGTGCATGTATGATTCTTGATGACCTGGATAGAGATGATGAGTATATGGTGGATGACATGGTCATCTATTCTTATGGCATAATATTCTTAACTGGAGCTTCTAAGCTCAAGGATAAGTTGCTTCATACATCACATGAGGACTTCCTTTCCATGCATTATGATGCATATCTTTATTTGGCAGAGGATTTCACTTGGGAGGGAATCCAACATGACATATTACAGCATATGGATAGATTCATAGCCTGGATGGTGATAGAGAGGAGGTCACAGCCACTTCCCTACTCAATGGAGGTGAGGGAAAGATTCCAATTGAGCCATTTCAGCTCAAGATCTCAAGTACATGACGGAGGAGGTATAATTTCACATTTTGTATTGTACTTATTTTCCTTGTTTGAGTAGCATGATGTATCAAGAATAATTATCCCTTCTTTCATATTGTATAATGATGTACTTGAAGTCATTTTTAGCATTGAGATTGGCTATCTCATTGGTGTTTTGTGGGGGAAGCCACATGATTTTTTGTGTGCACCGTTGACACAACATTGTATCTTCATTTTTCCATCTTATGAGATGACTGTGGCAGCAAACAAGTGGCTGGTGAAGCACTTGTTATTTTTTGTTTTGAGGAAGGCATGGAATGCACTGTGCTAGTTCCTTGTGTGGAGCTTTGATTCACTCTCTGGTTGTCATTTGACAACTTGTTTTCATAGGATTTTTCTTCCATATATTGCTGATATGTTTGTACTCATAGGAAACTTTATTTGGAGAGTGGAATTTGAGATGGATATGCCCATTTGGAGTATGATTCTCCCTATTTTACATGTTGTATGTTTCAGGAGAAACAATGGTCACACCATGATTGACACAACACACCTCTTTCCTTCATGTAGGAGGAGCCCTTGGGTGAACTTGCATTCTTGGAGGACGCACTTCATGGTTGAATTATCTTGTGGGGTAGCTTGGGCCATTCTTGGAGGCCATGAAATTGCAGCCTAATATCAGTAGCTCCCTCATGCTTACCATAAATGGAGAGAGAAACTACTTGGATGGGAAAACATAAACTCTCCATTTAGCCCCAACACATTGCATAAAACCGGGGTTGCAGATTTCTTTGATGAGCTACCTAGGATGGCTCATTTCATTTGGATGATAGCATGGAATGAGATTTTCCATGTGTATCATCACTCCTACCTTCAGGAGGCCGTGAGACAGTAAGACGGTTTCCACTTACACCTTCTACCTTTTCATGATGTGAGCCATTTGGTCATGCATCTTTGGGAGGAGACATTGGAGGATAGATTTGTTACAGATTATCTTGAGAAGTGGTGGGGACTATTGATGAGGAGGCCACAAGAGGAGAAGGGGAGAAATTTTTCTCTCTATACAGTTGCATGAGGACAAGCAACATTTTAGAGGTGAGGACTGTAATGTTCCCAATTTTTAGCCTCAAGCTAAAAGGAACATTATAGTTAGTATTAGATAAATAAAATGGGTAGGGAGGCCCACTAACCTCTATAGAAGAGAAAATAACATTCCTCATGTGAAAAGGTAATAATAAAGCAGCTGGATTGAGAACCTACAGGTGTGAACATGATTGGATCATGTTGATTCAGTCATATTTGACCAAGTCCACATACACTGTCTAGATACATTGTATCTCCATGATGGACTGCACAGTTTGAATGGAGGAAAACTTGAATGGGCTAGGTGGCACATATGGATGAGACCCATTATGGAGAGGAGCACAACCATTGTATTCATGCTTGGATTATTATTTTCTTTGGTCTGTTTAGACTTTGCTTCCTCTTGTTGTTTAGCACGATTGCAGTGTTGTTTAGCACAAGGGTGTTCCTGGTTGAGAATCCCTACCTCATCCTTAGGTAAGGAGAGGTTATCTGGGCTACATTTCCTCATTTCGGTATTTTGGTCAAGCTACCTCCTTCAGCTACAACATATTTTCTGTTTAGAGCCAGTTTGTGTTGTAGGGTGCAGCAAAGGAGGATCTCTTTGAGTCATTTATGGGCTTGTTTTTCAGTGGAGAGCTTGTCTATCCATTGGAGGATCAACAAGGAGGAATCTTGGGAATATTTTCATATATTTGGCATCAGGCCAACCATCTACCATCCCTCACAATGCAGTTTAGTCCAAATATGTGTTATTCCCTGAGGAAGTTGCTGGGAGGGTTCATTGAGCTCATCAAGAGGGTCTATTTCTGAGTAGAGGGAACAACCTTCTAATTATAAATAGCATTGGAGGAGGACATCAGTATTTCAAATCTGTCATAGCCTCATTTTATATCAGATCCAATTTTTAGTGGCACATTAACCCTTGGGCTATTTTTCACATTGTATGTTTTCCCGTATTTCTAGCAATCCTTTCTAGGTTGGCTATAAATCTTGCATTGGAGCCCATATCTTCATTATTGGGCATTTATTTTTTTTTCTTCAGCCATATTTCATGTATGTACATCTACATCATAAGCTACACTAATATAGAATACGCAGTCATTTCTCTCTGACATTCTATATAGTTGAAACATCTCATGTATCTATTGTTTTGATCATTGGAGACTTGTTCTTATGGCTTGAGTGGCATGTCCCTCATGATATTTTGTACTTTGTTGTTGATCCATTAATTAGATTATGGCTGAATATTTTTCTCTCTCATGACATGATCATATTTTCCGTGTTTACAATATTGTGTTCATGTATTGTTGTAGCTCCAACTTTGGAATATCTTAAGATATTCTCATTGTTGTAGATTTTCCCTATTTTGGGATATTACAGGTTTTAACTCTGTACCAATATTGCATTCTTCTATATCAGATCTAACTGACTCCAATTTGGGTTTTCCAACTACATCATTTGAGTAAAACAAATCTTCTAAGGGAATTAAACCTTTGGGTAAGAAATTATCCTTAAGATTCAATATGTCAGATTCATCATCAATAATTTCTTCAATCTCTACTTTCTCTAAGTTATCTATATCTAATTGACTAAATCTAGTTGGTTTAGCAAATTTTACTTTATTTACATCTAAGTTATTAAAATCAATTCACACTCTCAAGCTTGATCTGTAGCACAATCTATGTCTATCTTACAGTTCTGAAATTCACCTTCATTGTTCATAAAATTGTAAATCTGTTCTTCTTGAGAAAAAATTTGCCAATATTTGAGGTTGTCTGGAATTACTGGTCTATGCTTGACTTTAGCCGTATATCTGTGATTAGGTTGGAATGGTAAATTTCATGTACTAGCAAAGGTTGCTAGACAGTGAGCCTAGATATTTTGTTTTCTAGGTATAGCAGCAAATTTACATTCCAATAAATCACTAGTTAAATCTATCACAGTGTCTCTGTATCAGCTTAATCTAGGATTGTAAATATAATATACTCCCTTTATTTGTTTTATGATCAACTCTGAATCTCCCATGATTAATATTCTTTTTCCTCCTAAGTTCCTAAGAATTTGGAGTCCTAGAATGAGGGCTTCATACTCAGCCATATTATTGGTACATTTGAAATTGAGCCTAAAAGCATGGCCTTCTGAGTGATTATATTCCATGTTGGTTATCCAAACTCCTGCTCCTCCTCCTAAATTATTTACTAAACCATCAAATTCTAAATTCCATAAAGATTCAAGAAAGATATTATCATTGTTTGTTGTTTTCTTTTTCTCTATTAGTTCAGTTTGGATTTAATTAGTTTCAGAGTTACATAGGATAAAATAATCAAGTTCAGTTGGTGTAGAGTAAATGGGGTAATTTATAGATCTTTCTGCACTATTGACCATGTACTTCATCAATTCTTCCCTATATAACTTCTTAGTTTGACCAAAAATTGATATAGTAGCATAAGACATGTCCAATTGTAGAGATACCTATAACTTAGCTCCCCATGAGCGAGATAATAACATTCCATATTTAGGTGGGATATCAGCTACTTCAATATCCATTAATATACTCTTACCAGGATATTGAACTAGTGTTACATGCAAATATTTGATTAAACCTAGGCATTTAACTTTACTTGAATCAAATGAAAAAAAATCTTTGTAGGGCCTTGTGATTTCTAGATTCAAAGTTTCCATTATGGCTTTGGGCATTAGGTTATGGGAAGCTCCTAAATCTAGCATTGAGTTGTGTAAAATTTGATCATGAATCGTAAGACTAATATAAAATGGAGGAACTGCTCCATCTGCATGTTTTCCATTCACATCTGGGCCAAAAATCAATTTTGGGTGATCATCGTTCAGATTTATGGAATCTTCTCCATCGTTTATGTTTAATGTTTCAGCTATGGTTGATTTATGAAAGTCATTTTTTACTGATTATGTCAGAAGAATTCGTATTTTTAGCTTTGCAATTTCATATTTTATGTTGAAAGTAGGTTGTGATTTACTTATTTGAATCAATTATTCTTTGGTAACTGTAGTTTGTGTTGGTTTGTCTTGTTTTTCTATAGCTATGTTTTCATTTTCAATTGATTTGGCATTCTCTGTTTGAGTTTCTTGTGTTTTACTGCTCCTAATTTTCTTTTCAGGGGTTGTTTGTGAAGTAGTAGATGTTCTTTCAGACTTGGAATTATCAGCAGGTGTTTTTGAAGTAGCAATTTTTGGACCCACTGATTTAGGATCAGCAGAGGATATTTTAGGATCTAAATTTTTTGTTTTAACAAAACTAGAAGCTTTTGCAGCAGCAGTTTCTTGTGAATCTTTTGTAGCTTGAGAAACTTCTTCAGTAATATCAACGATATTAGGGCCTGATGCATTTTTAGGACTAGAAATGTTTTGGGAAGAACTAGAGTTTTTCTTACTTTCCCTTGGGAGAATTTGTAGAACTTTTGTTTTGGGAGCTTCTACTATTTTCTTATTATGAGTTTGGGTAGTTTTCTTGGTAGAAGACTCACTTTTTTTCTTATTTCTAAGGTTATATTGACTGTGTATTTCATTTATAGCATAATCATAACCTTGTTGAATCCTGGGTGACTTGGTATGATATTCTGGTGAAATGAGTAACGCAATACTGCACGGTAGCATAAAAAGCACCCGATTTTGAAAAGTGGTGATGCGGAATCACCATTTTTTTTTTTGGTGCACATTTTTGACACTCTAAAATTTTTATTTATGAAGTATGAATATTTGTTTTAAAATGTTAGTGATTTTCATGCTAATTTTGAAATGTATTGATGCAGCATCAATTTTTTTTTATTTTTTATTTTTAGAGTGGTGATTTTCATGCTAATTTTGAAAGGTATTGATGTTGCATCAACCATTTTTTTTTAGAGCAGTGATTTTCATGCTAATTTTGAAACGTATTGATGTTGCATCAACCTTTTTTTTAGAGCAGTGATTTTCATGCTAATTTTGAAACATATTGATGCTGCATCAACCTTTTTTTTTTAGAGTGGTGATTTTCATGTAGGTAATAAAACACAAACTTAGATTAAAAAAAATATATAAAAACAGTTAAAAAAACCAATAAAAATGTAAAAAAAAACAAAAATAGCTCATAAAAAGAAAAAATTTAAACAAAAATAAATAAAAAAAACAAAAATATTTGAAAATTATATCAAAGGAAATGACAAAATTTGAAGAAAAAAACACATAATTTAAAGAAAAAAAACAAAAATTCACCAAAAAATTTAAAAAAAAAAAAAATCAAAAACATTTTTTTTCGAACTTATTAAAAAAAACAATATATTTAAAAATATATATATATTTAAAAAAAATTTAAAATAATTAAAATTACAAAATTAAAATTTAGGAAAAAAAAATTTTAAAAAATATATAAATTTAAATTTAAAAATATAAATTAAAAAATAATAATAATAATAAGGAAAAAAATACAACTTTTAAAATTTACAAAAAAAACAAATTAAAAAAAAACAATTAAAATTGAAAAAGAAAATAAAAATAAAAATTTAAAAAAAAAAAAAAAAAAAAAAAATGAAAAAAACCACGTGCAAATAATTAAAAAACAAATATACATAAATTTAGTGTTTTTTTTTTTTTTTTTTTTAGTGAAACCATTTATAGATTTTAAAAATGAAAAACTAAATAAACGAAAAAAATAAGAAAAACAATTAAATTAAATTAAAATTTAAAAATTTTAATAAATAAATTTAAAATTTAAAATTTCAAAAAAAAATTATTCTATAATATTAAATATAAAAAAAATTAAAAAAATAATTTTAAATTTTTTGAAATTCAAATTTATTTTTTTTTAAATCAAATTAAAATAAAAATATTAAAAATGAAAAAAAGGTAAAAAAATAAAAACAAAATCAAATAAAAAATAGATGTAAGTATATATTTAAAAAAATAAATAAATAA
This sequence comes from Pinus albicaulis, assembly GCA_034641835.2. Taxonomy (NCBI): domain Eukaryota; kingdom Viridiplantae; phylum Streptophyta; class Pinopsida; order Pinales; family Pinaceae; genus Pinus; species Pinus albicaulis. Next base: position 16,123 of record JAXQQM020065579.1, read on the forward strand.
AAATAAAAATAAAAAAATTTAAAAAGAAACAATTAAAAAAAACAATTAAAAAAAATTTTTAAAAAAAAATCAATTAAAAAAAAAATTTTAAAAAAAAAAACAATTAAAAAAAAAAATTTAAAAAAAATCAATTAAAAAAAAAATTAAAAAAAAAAAAACATTTAAAAAAAAAAAATTTTAAAAATCAATAAAAAAAAAAATTTTATTGGGGCGGCCCGCGGGGGCCCGGGAGGCCGGCTGGGCCGCCCCCGGGGCGCCGCCCCCATAAATAACTTTTTTTTATTGATTTTTTATTTAAATTTTTTTTTTAAATGTTTTTTTTAAATGTTTTTTTTTTTTTAATTTTTTTTTTTAATTGATTTTTTTTTTAATTGTTTTTTTTTTAATTTTTTTTTTAATTGATTTTTTTTTTAAATTTTTTTATTTTTTGTTTTAAATTTATTATTATTATTATTATTTTTAATAATTTTTATTAAATTTCGCCCATTTTTTTTATTTAATTGATTTTTTTTTTTTTTTAATTTCATAATTTTTCATTGTTATTAACTTTTACTTTTAGTTTTTTAATATAATTTTATAAAATTCAATAAATTTTTTATATATTTTTTTAATTTATTTCGATTTAATATGTTTTTTAAATGTTTTACTCTTTTTTTTTTTTTTTTGTTAATTATGTAAATTTTTTATATTTTTTATTTCAATTAAAATTGTGTATTTAAAATTAGATTTTTTTTAAAATGAAACTTAATTTTTTTAAATTATTTTTTTTTTAAATTTTTTTTTATTTAATTTTTTTTCTTCTTTTTTTTTCAATTTTCCACTTTTAATTGATTTTTAAAGTTTTTAAAGTTTTCGTTTAACAATATATATATATTTTTCTTTTATATTTAAAATTTATTTTTTCTTTCAAAATTTATTTGTTTATTCATTTATTTATTAAAATTTAATATTTTTGTTTTTAAATTTAATTTGTTATTTTAATATTAACCTCTTTTTTTTTTAATTTAATAAAATTTGATGTATATACCTATTTTAATTTAAGTTCATATATATATTTTATTTTTTATAATTTAAATTTAATTTATTTTTTATAGTTTATTTTGTTTTTATTTTTATTTTTTAATTTCTATATTTTTTTAAATTTTAATTATAATTTTTTTTTGGTTTATTTTTTATTTTTTTTTTCCTTAAATTTTAGGTTTTTTTTAATGATTGAATTAAAATTTTTACTTTGTTTTTATTTTTATTTTTTTTATCTTTATATATTTTTAAATTTTAAGCTTTTAAATGTTTTTATTTTTTTAATTTATTTTTTTCCTTAAATTTTAGGTTTTTTTTTAATGTTTGAATTTTAAAAATTAAAAAATGTTACTTCTATTTTTAAAAATGCCAAAAGTATGACACATTTTTTTTTTTTGTTATTCCAGCATCAACTGGTTTTGTTTTGAGGGTGTTTTTTCAATCATTTTTTCAAGACACAATTTTGTTTTTACCATAATTTTATAAAATGTTGAAATTTGACCTTAAAAAAAAACGAAGTGCGTTCTGGAAGACACACTTTTTTTTTGGGGGGTGTTTTTTCAATCCTTTTTTCAACAAACAATTTTTTTTAGCATAATTTTAGAAAATGTTGAAATTTGACCTTAAAAAAAAAACAAGTGCGTTCTGGAAGACACACTTTTTTTTTTTTGGGTGTTTTTTCATGTTTTTTGAGAGTTTTTGGGCTAGAGTTCCCGTTTTGAGGTCAGGTTACCTATTTCATCGGTAACTATGTTCTACCTCTTTCACTTGTCGCCATTGAACTGTCCATGCACTGAGTTAAACTGATGTGTTCCTTAGTTGAATAATGAGTTAATAATTAGTGAATTAAATAATATTTAATTCACACAACTCATCTCTACTGTATTAGCCAGTTAAACTAAATACAACTAGTTCAACTAGTTAACCAGAACACTACCTCCATTAACTGTCGCATTAACTCCACCGAACTCCGCCACTTGAGCTCTAACTGAAGTCAACCATGCATTAGCTCACCTAACTCATAGGAAAAGTGTAATTCCTTCTGGCAGCTGCATGCCCCACCTCTGAGGGTCAAACTGAAGTGCTCCAAGAGGATAAACTAAAGTTTATAGTCCAAATATTATTAAGGGAAAATAATATTTGACTGTTCTATTTTTAGCCCGGCAGTCTAAAAATAGAAACCACCTGAATGTCTAAAAATAGAGGTCCATCTATTTTTACCAACATGACCAATCATCCAAGAATAGCATACTGCAGCTCCCGGTCCATGATCCATATGTCTAATAATAGACATAGTCTAAAAATAGACTTTTCGACAAAAATCACATGTGTGGTCCCCACCTAGTTTAGGTGATCACTTTCCAACTAGGATCAGGAAAGATGTTTCAGGAGGCCTCCTTCACTATTTCTTGTTGCCATTTTCAACACTCCCTCTCAACAAGAAAGGATTGTCATTGCATGCGACATGCAACTCCATGCATTCGCCCTGCAACCTTCACAAGCGCCATGCAACTCCATGCATGCGACATGCAACTCCATGCATTCGCCATGCACCCTTTGCATGCGCCATGCAAACTCATGCATGCACCATGAAACTCCATGCATGTGCCATGCACCCTTTGCATGCGCCATGCAAACTCATGCATCTGCTTTGCAACTCCTCTGAAACTGAATAAGCTCCAAACAACTCAATCAGTCTGATGCATCTAGCATCTATCATCAAAGTCTTCGACCTCTGCTTAGCTACTGCACATGTCATCAGGAACCACTACGCTGTTGAAATCTTGCACCCATGCACTCTTGCACTTGTTGTCAACTCTGATCCACGCTCCAGTATCCGACACTGTCACTTTGATCTGCTTGCATCACTCCAACTGATTTTTCTACTGCTGTGCTGTGGGCACCTCGTAGCCAGGTTCAACTCATGAGATCCACACCATCTCATGAATCCTGCCCAGAAATCTCCCCTTGGGATTAATCATGCATGTCGCCCCACCTCTCACCTGGTGGTATAGCTGCATGCACTCCCTCTGCCCGTCTGGCACGAAATCTCTCTACATGAGTGGTCTCTTCCACTCCATGATCCTCTTGTGTCTGCTCCACACCCTAAGGTTCACTTTCACCTGCATGAAAAACTTGCTCCCTCTCAAGCTTCAATTGCATGTCTTCCTTGCACTTCCCATCAACAGGAAGCTCCGTAGACATCCCATCTACTTCAATACCTGCATGCAAAACTTGCTCCCTCTCAAGCATCAGTTGCATGCCTTTCATGCACTTCCCATCAGCAGGAAGCTCCGTAGACATCCCATCTACTCCAAGTCTGTAGAGATTCTTTGCCCGAATCCCAACCTTCTTGACTTGTCCTCACGCTGCACGTTGAGAGGCTCCCTCTCAACCACCAAGTCACTAACCTCTGCTTTGCTCCTCAAAGCTTTTCATGCATCTTGTACCTCAGTGCATGTAGATTCTTGGCTCGTGCACATTGCAATTGTCCCGCCATCGCAAAATTTTCTAACAAAAGAGCTGATTTTAAATCGATGATATCTCCCTCATCCGAGCTCCGATTCGACTGATTTTTTTTTTTCAATTTGGGTGTTTTTCCGCAAGGAATCCAAATATGCTATTTGTTTCTGAAATATTACATCAAAATTTTTCAGATATTCCCTACAAACTCGCGCACCCAAAAATTCTCGCTCTCATTCCATGTAGAAAATTGTATACAATATGCATGTATATTTCCGGCTTTCTCCATCTTTATGTTTCTTGAGTTTATCCTAAAACTCAATCGCTTCCGATCTACACTTGAGAACAAATTATTTCCAAATCAGAGATTGACTGCATGGGCTTTTACCAGACCTTTCACTTTCCAAAGAAAGATGAATCCGGAGGCTATCTGGCCCGTATGCAGGCTCTGTCCGAGGAAATAAGTTTGTAATCACCGTAATAGATCTCGACAATTAATATTGCTCCGATACCATGTAGAAATTAGCTGAATAAATAACTTATTCAATGGAGATTAACCTGATCACACATCAATTTCGAATCGCATGCATAACACATAATCTCTTCTACAATTAATTGTCACATGGAAGAATAGAAGCGATAACACATCAAATCATCATACACATTAACACAGTATGTATGGGGAAAGATTATAGCTGAAAACCCCGTAGCTATTGTGTATATTATAATGGAGAAATCATGTAACAAACTCAGTACAATACTCCTCACAAGTACTCAGTACTTTCTCATGAAGTTACACACAACTAGCTTGGTTTTGAACAGGTTACTGGTTCAAAACACACTGCCAATTGCCTTGCCTCTATTGCGCAATCAAGGTCAGCCCCAAATAGAGATTCAAAGCTCTGACCTCGCTAGCTCCAATCGCGTTAATTTTCATTGGTAATTAATTTGGAGTGGGGAAACTCATGCACAACTGATGTCGCAACTGATAGCTATCTCAACCCTTTCATCTACCTCTTTCACTTGTCGCCACTGAACTGTCCATGCACTGAGTTAAACTGATGTGTTCCTTAGTTGAATAATGAGTTAATAATTAGTGAATTAAATAATATTTAATTCACACAACTCATCTCTAGTGTATTAGCCAGTTAAACTAAATACAACTAGTACAACTAGTTAACCAGAACACTACCTCCATTAACTATCGCATTAACTCCACCGAACTCCGCCACTTGAGCTCTAACTGAAGTCAACCATGCATTAGCTCACCTAACTCATAGGAAAAGCGTAATTCCTTCTGGCAGCTGCATGCCCCACCTCTGAGGGTCAAACTGAAGTGCTCCAAGAGGATAAACTGAAGTTTATAGTCCAAATATTATTAAGGGCAAATAATATTTGACTGTTCTATTTTTAGCCCGGCAGTCTAAAAATAGAAACCACCTGAATGTCTAAAAATAGAGGTCCATATATTTTTACCAACATGACCAATCATCCAAGAATAGCATACTGCAGCTCCCGGTCCATGATCCATATGTCTAAAAATAGACATAGTCTAAAAATAGACTTTTCGACAAAAATCACATGTGTGGTCCCCACCTAGTTTAGGTGATCACTTTCCAACTAGGATCGGGAAAGATGTTTCAGGAGGCCTCCTTCACTGTTTCTTGTTGCAGAGAAATTTTCCGCCGGTTACGACGTCGTGGTCTCCTTCGGATGGGTCTCCGGTCGTCCACGTCTCGCAAAGCTCGCCAAGGAAAGGGAAAACCTCTCCGGAGTCTCGTGAAAATGGTCTCCTTACTTGAATCAGCCTTAAGGGAAAAAGAGGGCTCTTTACAGCACAAAGGCTCTTGGGAATATGGAGATTCAAGGCTTAGGCACTTCAAGACTTTCAGCCCTTCAGCCCCTTCATCAATGGATGAAGGCTATATTTATAGAGGAGAGGAGGAGGTTGGGATCCCTACAATAGTGGAAGGGAGGCCTTATCCTTTGGGAGGTTCCCCATATGGTGGAAACAATAGGCCAAAGGAGGAAGGCCGTGGTTATTCAGGCGAAACCACTCCTGATGACTCATCCACGAAGTTGTTGTAATCGAAACTTCGCCTCTTTTTTTTTTAAAAACTTTCCATAAACAGAGTGGCGCGGGTGCCTTTCTTGAGACAGACTTCAATTAACGTCCTCACTGAGATTTTCCCTATTGGCAAATCTTGGGCTATACGCACTTTTAATGAAAAAAAGGGATGTTTTCATGATTTTTGCAAGAGATGTCTTTAGGGCAAATGAAGCTCATGCTTAGAGGAATGCATTGATGATGTTTTCAAGGCATGAAAATGTTTCTGGTCACAAAATGGGTCCTCCATTGTGCGGGACGAGAAATGGTAAGACGGTGACAAATTACGTAGCAACAACAAGCCTCACACTTGGCCATTCTCACCCACCAACTCCATACCACCTTCGTCGTATGGATTTTTTTTTTCAATGAATAAGTGCTGAATGAAATGGTGTCCTTCTCATTTTAGTTAGCGATAAAAAAATATAAATTCATATAGATCACTATAAACTTTCCAATTTGTTATTTTATACAACATATAGCTAATTATAACCTCGACATTGCAACATATAAAGAATACCCATACGGAAAGAATCAAAATGACAGTAAGAAAGAGAAAGAATACACATAGACCTCCAATCAGTCTGTCTGTAAGCCCAACGTCCAATATTTGTTCACTTTGAATCATCATGGACTCCAGAGGACTAGTACCCGGATCATGGTGAGACAATCAAAAACACAATAGCCATGTGTGGGGAGATCCTAAATACTGTGAATTGAAGAGGATCACACATGAAGAATATGAGAAATCATTGGTGTTGGAGGGGCTCTGTATGATCGAATCCAACACCATGGGCACTTCCACGTGTGCGGATTTATCTCACCCTTCCTCTCAAGGATTTCTCTGCATTCCAAAAACAAAGTGGCACCACGAGAATCATAGCCTCTCATTCTACCCGGGAAAAACATATAGTGCAGAAGAAAGCATATGAAGGTGGGTATGCGGTGGTCATAGTTCAGCTCTCGGCAAGACCCTTGGATACTATATTAAGAGATCGAGTCCTTTCTTAGAAACTCTGATTGCACGGAATGTGAAAGAAGCCCAGGCATCTTTAGTATTGTGTGATAAAGACCCCATACAATGTGGTGGAAAGATATCCATCGGCATGGATTCTTGTGTGTCCTTGAGAATGTGATGGCTTCTTCGGTAAAAAATGGGAGCAAATGTAACTCCAATCCTCTACCCGATCGTCGTGGCCGAATACCATTCAAATCAACCGAAACCGGAGAGAAATAAGGCAGATAATAAATTTAAATGTTTGTAACATTTGTTGTTTGACGAACAACTAATAATTAGTGTTTTAAAAATAATTATAGAGCTAACTATATAAGACTATACAAAATAGGTTTTATATAAAAAATTAAGCACTCAAAATCTAAAACCCTTTAAAATTCTCCCTTGGGCTAAAATTCCCCCTAAAATTACCTTCTTGAAATCTTTGGATAACATGTTTCAAACAATCTATTAATTCATATATGTTTAATTTTCTACATGGAGAAACGAAGGAAAATATCAATGTCATTCTAATAATTTTTTTATATAACATATAAATGACGATGAATTGGTCCTTAGCTCATACGGAGTGGTGTTGGATATTAATGAAAAAGGGGAATTTTTTTTACAAAACTATGAGGATTCTAGTGGAATGAACATATGCGTACTTTCCGCCACATTACAAAAATCAATCTAATGATTCTAAGAAACCAAAATTATATCTAAATATTTAAGCAATATAGGTAAGACATGTTAGACTTGCAAAGAAAAAATAGATAACAACAAAAAATAGTCATTCAAAGCTATTCCTAATTAAAATGAATTTCTAGGGTTATATGTATATATTACGCAAACCATTCATTTAATAATATCAATTTTGTTATATTTATTTTTCATATATCAATATAAAAATAGTTTACTTTTTACGAGAAGATGTAGAAAATCTCAAACAGTCAACAAGGTGATATAATGCGTAACATGCAGGTAAAGGAATGACCAAACAAGTGTACAAGGATATGATCATGGAAAGCAGACATAATTACATCACGAAGGATCCATATCAACAACAATGAGCTTCAAATGTATGTAATCGCAGTTGACTTTGTACTATAAAAAAAATAATTTAGCATTGAATATTATTTTCAAGTATTTTCTTGCGAGAAAAAGAAAAGCAAAATGGAACTCATTCAACACATAAAACATGATTACGAGGAAGAAAATGGTTGATTTCCAAAGTTTGTGAGTCATTATTAATATTTCTTATAACAACTCAGGTTTCATTTTTGTATATTTTAAGTTGTTTTACCATGACCATCCTTGAATGTCTTCAAATAGGTGCTAACATGAAAGAAGCCATTAGAAGAATTGGTGACATTGGATTAAATATAGATTTATTGAGTATATGTTGACATATCAAAAATTGATTGTAAATTTGTAGGTATCTATGTTGTTTTACTTATTTAATTTTACATAATTAATAGAACAAAAAAAAATCTTTTATTAAATGTATCACTTATAATAGGGTTAAAACATGCACGAAATAGTGGCAGAACTACGCTAACAGAGGGACTTATTACAACAAAGGCATGAGACTTGGTTTGAAACCATGTGCACGATTTATGAGTCACTTTTTGCTATAGCACGTTTACCTTCAATTTACATTGGCCCGTATATTATTTATTTCAATTTTCATTATTCTCACTAATGTAGATACACTCATTACACTTTTATTTTAATATTTGCGGATGGAACAAGATCATTAAGACGAAAAAAAATCGATGCAATCGACAAAACATTCATTTAAACAGCAATTCATAGGCAGCTCGACTGCGATAGCAGTTCAACGAAGAATGTTGATCTATTTGAATGTCAGTACAACCTATTGTATTTTTTGGAAATAATTGTCTGTAGAAAATAGAAACATTTTGTTTAATGTAATGGACATAGTGTCCCAATTGAAAGACAAGGGTTACCAATAACGATCCCATTTTGTATAAAATATAGCCTCTTATTGATTCATAATAAAATGCATTTTAATTATTCTGTTATGTTATCCAATATTTGTTTTGTGAAAATATTGCACATTGATTAAATATGAGTAATTAAATATTATAATGAAGAGATCACGAAATTTGATAATATAACAAATTAATCCAAACATCATATACAAATGCACTAATCAAATTTTAACTTATATGAATATGTTATAAGACATATGTCTATTTTTAATAGATAATAGTTTAAGAAATCATAATAATTACCTTATCGAGGTGGGCATCTCCAAAAAGAAAACATACAAAAACAACGTAAATACATAACATAAAAAACCGTTGGTGCAATTATATTATATAAAAACAACGTGGTGACATCTTTTATGACCAATGCCTTTAAACGAAAAACTTAGTAGTTGCTATTTAAACGTAAATGTTGCAATTAATATTTATACCATTGTAATTCTTATTTTGATGCTATAGAACTAACACCTTGGTCCTACAAAATATTATTTCATTAATGCATTATGAAAAACTAACAACACTAGTCCTTACATATAACTAACACTGGTCGTTTATAAAACAATATGCATCATATTGCTGGGATTTAAACAAAAACATCAATTTATAATTATTTTTATGCACCTTTTTCAATTTTCATTCATAAAACATATAAAACCTTTTGGCAACAATAGCACGCAAATACGGTATATATTAAGTATCAATATTATTTTCATTCAATTCATAGTGATTTTAATTGTATATGCAACCGTGTGTTTATATATGTGCTTTGTCCCGATGTTATTTGTTCCATGAAGCGCCTTTGCAAAAAAGCTTGTCGCTAAATCACTAAGACACAAATCTTTTCAGCTTTAGCCGATGATTCAACCGTCTCATCAGCTTGGCATCACTATCATAAACAAATGTTTGACATGTTTTTTGACAATTTTTAGCGATTTTATAACACTAAAAATCTCCATTTATAACCTTTGCTAAAAGGTATTTTCATCGTGTGGAAACTTATACATGAAGACCACAACATTATGGATGAAGTTTCTGTTACTACAAATTAAGAATTTTGTTCCTTATCACCACCCATTCTCCTACCACTATTACTATTATTCACACATTTAAGTTGCTTAATTTAATATTTCATAATAATAATAGTATTTAATCCTGGTATGGTCTAGTACACATAGTATTCGAAGTAATACATAAAGAAACAAACGTTACATTATATTCCAAATATGTGATCGATCATCCAAATTTCCTATAGATATAAGAAAATGAGTGACTATTCCTGAAACAACGTTTTCCACTATGCTAACCATTTCAATTGCTTGTTCGGCTTCTTTCTAAAGTACCAACTACTATTTTTCATACGAAACATGTTACCGTGTTTGTGTCATAGATAAAAATACCATCCATATTTTATCGTCTGATGTTTAAATACTACGGTTAATAGAAAATATATTGCGGGTAAATATCACCTCCTTTCAACATTCAATTCATCGACTATGCACACGTGTGCATGTCCTCATTAATGTGTTAGTACACAGACAAAAATAGGAAGGAGGCGCTCGATATGTTAATGATTCCCATGCCTCATTCACTCATTCTTTCTCCCACATAAAACACTTGTTCACACACCGTAAAAATACACTTAATATAATCGCTACATAATTATAATAAGTATTTGATACAAATGTGAAATCACAACGCACCAATATTAGAAAACCTTGAATACCTAAATTTTTTATTTTTAGTTTAAAACACTCTTTTAGTTACTGCATATTACATTCTGATTAATTTTATGTTCCTAGTTAATTAATTCATTTGTACATAATAAGTTCCTTTGCCCCCATTCTCCTGCACATACCCGAAACCTCTTACTTTACATCCTACATTCCACACACATTCATAGATATATGCCACTACTCTCATATAACTAAATACGCAAATTTTTTAAATTAAAAATAGTTTAATATTATTTTTGTGTACGTAGACAAAATTCTCTACTGCACCCCCATTTATCCTTTTGTACCTTCCTTCGTACATCCTTTATTATAGTTAACTCTAATAATTCTTGTCTTCTGAAAATAAAATTCTCCTATTGCACCCCATTATCCTACACACCAACCACATTCCTTCGTACATCATTATTCTACTTTATATTCTGCTTGTATGCAAATGTTCTCCTACACACATAAATCTATAAAAGTTTTAGGCGGGAAACGAACTTAAAATGAAATAATAAAAAGTAAATGCTAACAATACATGTCGAGCACTAATACATTAATGCCCTCACTCTCTGCTAAAGGACCCGCTTAAACATTTTATTAATGGCAATGTCGAGCACTCACCAATGGAATGACCCTCTACAAAATGAAACCTCGAATACCAGAGTTATTTATTTCCAATTTAAAAATTTCTCTTTCTAGTTGTTCCTATTACATTTTGAATTAAAGTTTTCTTTCTAGTTAAATTAATTTCGAGTCTTATTAGAATAAAGTTCCTCTTCACACTCATTATCTTGCACATACCCATCCTATGTTATGTCTTCATTACAGCAAATATTCATGGCTTCATCACAAATCTATAAAGTTTTAAGTGGAAAAAAAGTAAATTAATTTCTTGTTTTATGAGAATAATGTCCCCTCACTTTCTGTTCCCACACATACCCCATCCTCCGCATCCTTCATTTTAGATTCACAACTCTATGCAACCCCATTCTCCCGCACATACCCCATCCTCCACACATCATCATTCCACAAATTCCTAGCTCTATGTAGCTGTCTCACATAACAATATATGTAAAAGTTTTAAATGGAAAATAATTTATTTTCTTGTTTGTGGTAAATCACCCTGCGCACCCTCGTTCTCCCATAGAAACCCATTCTAAACACCTTCATTATGCAAATTCACGAAGCCCAATGTCACTTCTCTTCCACAAAGCTAAATCTGTAAAAATTAAATGAAAGAACTTAAAATAAATAATAAAAGATTTAAACACACTAATAATATATGTCTTGTTGTCGATGTCGAACCTTTAAGCGGAAAAACACACAGCCCTAATCACATAAAAGAACTTTATAGGAAGCATTTTTCAGTCTTAGTGTGAGCACTCCACGTGAATGACCACTCACAAAACTAGGCTTTTTTTATTTTAAAAGATTTGTGAGGCATTGATAAATACCAAAAATAAGTCACTCAACTTGAAAGGAATTATGTCGCATCAAGAGAAGCTGCGCTCATCTAATGGAAAAGAAATTAGAAATAATATTTTCGAGAAGTTAGAAAATTATTTTTTTAGTTACGGAAAAATAGAATTATTCAACATCTTCAAAAACTTTGGTTAAAATTTCAAAAACCCAGCAAAATAATACAAATTCAATGCAAGTTGATGGTGGTAATTTTATGGTCACAGCGAGCGAGGACAAATGCCTATAGTCATGAGAGTGAACACTATGGTCCTTGGCGAGGCTGATGTTATAGTCCTCGTAGGCGAGGACTAATGCGCTAGCCACAGCGGGGAAGGGACTAATGATGAGTCCATAGGATTTTGGTTGTTTTTTAAACACTATTTCATTACTATGCTCACTAATGTGAGGTTTTAGCTTGATGAACTCATTACCTAAATTGTCATGTTGCACAAATGATTTCATAATTTTATACATATTAAAAATTATATAACATATTTACACAATACTTAACATATTTTAAAAATAAAATAAATTTATCATAATATTTTTAAAAATTAATAATGCAATGAAAGGATTTTTAGCTCAAATGGTTTTTTTGTGAATAATTCATTTCCCCAACTATGTAAGTTCATGTCTCCCAAGACATGACATTTGTAAAATAATTATATTTCATGTAATAATTGGTAATCTTTCAAAATTATTGATTATCCAAAAAATTCTCTTTCATTTTATAAATTTCATTCATCATTTTCATCTCGTTGTAATAACACCAAATATTATATCTCTTCATGATTGACATCTACATATGTTTAACATAAGCATTTGAGCACAATCATTATTTATACTCACTTTATTTTATAAATGCCATACTATATAATGCATAGTAATTATCATTATTTTATTTTTAAGTCTTTATAAATTGAAAAAATGTATATACATTTTCTAATATTATTATGAAATAAATTTTATATATATATATGAGTAAAAGGGCTTAGCTAGGTCTTACAATCCTAAAAAATTGTTTTTAGCATAGTGAGTAAATAAAATTGTTTAAGAAACTGACCTAATTTTGCAATAAAATAGCCACTTACAACATTATCACCTTGAACATGGAGAAAAAATGATATTGTTGTTCTATGGTGTTAATGGGGCTTATCTTAGAATCTTACAACCACAAAAATTGTTTTGACATATTGTTAATTAAATTTGTTTGTAAGTCCAAAAACTATACTTACTTTATAATAAGCATAGCCATTTACAACAATACCACCTTGAACATAGAGGAAAAAGCAGTCTATTAGTTTTATATCATCATTAACTAAGTTACTCTAAGTGTTAGGTCCTAAAAATTGCTTGACATATTGATTAATTAAAATTGTCTAAAAACCTAAAAACTACAAGCCTGCTTTATAATAAACATAACCACTTACAACATTACCACAAGACATAGAGGAAAAATGATCTTATTGGTTCTATATCATCATTAATTAGGCTTGTCTAAGTCTTCTGATCTCAAAAATTTGTTTGACATATTGATTAATTAAAATTGTCTGTAGATTATTTGTAATCCTACTTTATCGTAAACACTGTGTTTACAACATTCAGCACCACGAACATAGAGGAAAAAAGCAGTCTTATTAGTTTTATATCATCATTAACAGAGACTTGTCTAAGTCTTACACAATCCTAAAAAATTGTTTGACGTATTGATTTAATTAAAATTGTCTAAGAAAGCCCAAAACTTTACAAACTGCTACAGTAAACACAACCACCCTTTACACGAACATAGAGGAAAAACGATCTTATTAATTTTATAGATCATCATTCTTGTAGCCTTACAAAAATAAAAAGAAAAGAAAAGTAATATAACTTAAGATTCATAAACTCATACGATTTCTTTCATTAATTAATTCTAACATTTCAAAAGAGTCTATAAGAAGGAAAGAGCTTCTTTGAAGAGAGCTGCGTCGACGTTTAATTTTAATTCCTATACATATATTCAGTAATAAAAAAGCAAAAATGTCTTGGATAATGCGCAATAGAGAGCAGAACCACCAAAGTTTTCCACCAAAATGCTCTTAAAACCCATTTAATGACTAGCTAAGAATCACCAAGGACCTACAACTTCTTGATGCCTTTGTCTTTCACAACTTCAAAAAAAGTCCAAAGGAAAAAAAAGTTATACCTTATTGTTTGAAGCCTCTTTCTAAGCATATTTAACATGAATATAATGAACTAAGAGAAAGAAAAAAATTATCACACATAAGGTGGATGACAGCAGCTTATGCCATTAAAAAAAAAAAAAAAATTTATAAAGAGATTTCTTTCTCTAGCGTAGGCATGATTGAAAGAGCAGCTTCTTAAATTTAGCTCCACTATATATTCACTTCATACCTAATCTAATAATTGAAACACAAAAAAACTCTATCTTTTATAAATTTATTATATATATATATATATATATATATATATATATATATAAGTTAGGCACTTCAAATTATGTCAAATGAGGATAACATGGACCAAAAAGTTTTATTCTATTGGTCTACCCAAAAGGAAACCAAGCTAGTAACATAAGTTCGAGTCTTGAGATTACTGTGTATCCTAGCTAGAACATCTTGTGAAATACAAACTTATAAAAATAGGTTGATTGTGCTAGACAGCAGCATACATTGACATGAGAAGACAAAAAACACTACTAGTGTTGTAGCTTAGCAGTGGTCTGTAACTATTGAGCAAAATCTCCAAGAATTTAGCTGGTACATCTACAATCCTCATTAGAGGAGAAAGAGATGTTATTTGATCTCCTAGCTAGGATAGCTTGGGTCTGCGGTCTATGTTATGGTTATTCCTCGACTTCCCCAAATCTAATAGGAATTCTCTTATTGAGTCCTCTGTATACCTCCCTATGCAATCTACAATATACAAAAGACATTTACCCGCCTTCTTAACACATGCCATGATCAATGAAGTGATGGGGTATGCCAATATGTCCAAGTATAGTGAGGCCATTTCTTTCATGTGAGTTGACAGTATATCGAGCGGGGGACCAAGCACTCTGGAGACCCTCCTTGAGATACTACATCGATATTTTGTTTCTTTAATGTGCCACATTCTTCAAAATATATTGAAAAAACTTAAGCATATATATATATATTATTTGAAAGTTTAATAATTAAGAGCATGTTCCTTTTACTGCAGGTAACAACGTCTAGAGAGGGTAGAGTATATTCCTGCGCTTTAACAATTAAGTGTTCTATGGAGATGAATCCCTTTCCATAAACAAGAGTATCTCATCATGACTTTCTTAATATCCTAACTTAATCATGATCTTAAAAATAAATTATTTTTATAATAATATTAATTTTCATAGTCAAATAAATCTATGTTTAAAACATAGTAGTATGTAATTTTAAAAATAAAAAATAAATCATTACTATATTTCAAAAAAAAAAATTATAATTATTGGGCAAATAATTTCTATGTTATAATTATCAATTAAAACATCTTGCCTCCTCGTTACATAAAAAATAAATAAAATAAAAATATAGTTAATAATTGTAATTATTAATAACTAATTCCTGCTATCAAGCATCAGGAAAATCAAATTTCTCAAGGTTCAAACTTGTTCCTCAAGTTTTCTAATAAAAAAAAAAAATTGCACCTTAATTTATTTGATTTTTTATGCTAATTAAATTATTATATAAAAAACACAAATTACTTATTTATCAACATATTAAACATGAAAATGCTCAAAATTCAAAATATTCTCATTTACAGGTTTGTTGATATTTAAAATCTGTTATAGAAACTATAAATTACATTTTATTTGACTTCTATAATTTGTTTGATTTTGTTAACTTCCTTGGCTTTATATAGCTTTATTTGTTAAACGAATGCAAACCTCTCCTTAAATTTTGTAATTAAAAAAAAGACTTACACTTAACATAGCGGTGTTTCTTAACACTTAAATCAATTAAAATTAAGATAATGTAAGCCTAATTAGGTATTCCTTAAAAACACAAATTGCTTATTTATTAAATCATAATAAACTTATAGAAAATGACATGCAACTATCATTGCTTGAAATATGGTGGCATTTTAGATGTAGCCCATGCTAAACCATAAATTACATTAACTTTAGTTGTATACAAATTTAGTCCAAAGTAATTTTTAGTCCAAAAATTTTTGAATTGGAATCTCATTATTTTTTCTTTAATAAAATAATTTTAAGAGTGAATTAATTCCACTTATATGTCAGGTATTTAGAGGAATCAAATTTCTCCCAATCAAAAAAGTTTGCACTTTGATGGATCTTATCTCTTGGCATGATAGATCCGAAATTAAGACAATTCTACACTAATTAAATTATAATTTAAAAAACACAAATTGTTTATTTACTAAATCATATTAAATTTATGAAAATACTCAAAGGTTCAAACATTTACGATGTAGAGTATGCTAATATTTAAGATCCTAGTCCATAATAAACCATAAATTACATTTATTTGACTTCTTATAATTTATTTGATTTGTTGATTTCTTTGAATGTATGATTTTGATTTCTAAATTATTATATTGATGACAAACTTCTCTTCAAATTTTGTAATAAAAACTTATATATTTTAATATATTTATGTTTCTTAACATTTAATAAATTCAAAATTAAAATAAATATAATCTAATTAAATTATAATTTAAAAAACACAAATTACATAGTTATTTAAATCACTGTTAAACTTATACAAAAATATCCAACATTCATTGGCAAATAAGAATCTTATTATTTTTCTTTAAAAAAATCTAAAAATTTAATTATAAGAGTTTTTTTAATGCTGAAAATAAATTCAACTCCATTAAAATTTTGATACATCAAAATCTTGGAAATTGACATTTCTCTTCAGTTGAAATTTCTATCAATCTTGCCATTTATCTGGGCAAAGGTATAGCTAGTTAAACTCTAATTACATTTGTTTGGCTTCCTCTAATTTGTTTGGATTTTTATTTCGTTGGCTTTATATTGGGACGTTTGTCATCGAAAAGAAGCTAAAGCAAGAATATTACAGAGGAGAGCGAACCACAGGTGAATAGTTGCGAGACAATTGGAATGGCTGAAAGCAAGTTTCCATATATAAAATTAAGCAGCTTCGACTCATAGCCATGGCAGTGCCGCAGCATTTATGGATTCAGGAAAAAGATGCAGATAGCCTCGATTCTGAATGAGACCAACTGTATTGTTGTCAAAGGATAACAAATTGCGATGGCAGCAATACCAAGTACGGCGGTGTAAAACCACTGCAATCGAGCCGATTGAAAAGCTATTCGAATTCGATTCCATGGACCGCCGGACTATTCCGTTTATGCTACTCTGTTGCGGGTTGGTAGCAGACGAGCTTTGCAGGAAGGCAAAATAATTCGTAATACATGAATGAGGAGATTTAAGTTGGATTTGTTTTTGAGCAGCACGCTTGTTGCCTTATTGTGGTGCCAACCACTGCATGACGCTCGCAGAGTTTTTGGTGAAATACCTAAGCGAAATATTGTTCTTGGTTTTCGATGATCGCTGGTTATACGAGAGATGAGCGCAGCGAGGAGGGCTTTGAGTTCTTTTATGAAATACAGAGGACGAGAGATGAAACGTCATTTACTTGCAAGCGTTCTCCCTGCTTGTGCTAATTAAAAATTTTGAAACATGGAAAAGGATACGTGGGTACATAATTAGAAGCGGGTTTCAAACTGCTGTTTATGTGGAGCGATGCGCTTGTGGATATGTATGTGAAGTAAGTGTGACGGATACTTGCAATGTGTTTAACTGGGAAATGCCTGGTAAATGTGGTGTCCTGGAATGCCATGATTGCAGGATATGCAGAATGGAAGTATTGACCAAGCTCTGAAGATCTTTCAGGAGATGCCTGAACAGGATGTGATTTCATAGAATTCGATAGTCTCGCGGGATGTGTGCGAAATGGACGAGTTGATGAAGCCCCTTGAATTGTTTCGAAATGCCTGATCGAAGCATGGTGTCGTGGAATGCAATGATTGCAGGTTATCACAGAACGGGCATGTTGTTGAAACCTGAAGTTGTTTGAGCAAATACCCGGAAGAAGATGTTGATCTCGTGGAATACAATGACTGCAGGATGTCTGAAATGGGCATTTTGATGAAGCTCTTAAGTTTTTGGACAAATACAGGTAATGGGGTTAAAGAAGCAGATGCAGAGTCTTTTGGTGCTGTGCTTCCAACTTGTGCAATTTGGCTGCCATGGAACTTGGTAAGCAGGTCCATGGAACATTGTTGAAAATGGATTTGCTCTAATGTCTTTGTAGGAAGTACTCTTGACAGCATATGTATATGCTAAGTGTGGGAACATAGAGACTGCAAGGGAAAACTTTTGGCTACATGCCTGAGCAAAATGTGGTTTCATGGACAGCAATGATTATGGGCTATACAATGCATGGGCAGAACTTAAAGGGCAATTCTACTATTTGAACAAATGCAACTTTCGAGCATCGCGTGAACCGTGTCACACGTTTGTTGGTGTTCTATCTGCGTGCCGACACGCAGGACTAGTTGGTTGCAATATTTTGATTGTATGAGTAGAGATTATCACCTTACACTAACGCGTTGAGCATTACTGCAACATTGTTGATCTCCTTGACGTTCTGGAGCCTAGAAGGCACAAAGCTTTATACAAAAAATGCCAATAAAACCTGATGCTATGGTTGGGGTTCTTTGTGGTGCCTGTAGAATACATATAAATATTGAGTTAGGTGAGTATGCAGCAGAACGGCTTTTGAAGTTGGAACCTGAAAATGCTGCATTGTATTGCTATCGAACATGTATACCTTCGGCTGGCAGGTGGGATGACGTGAAAATGTTCGAAAAATGATGAAGAACAGGAGGTTAAAAAAGAAGCCCCTGGATGCAGCTGAATTGGTCCAATAACCATGTGTACACATTCCGTGTGGGTCGAATCGAATCCCCAAATGCAGAAAATCGATGAAGAACTACAGAGACTCGCTGCTGAGATGAAAGAGGCAGGGTATCTGCTAGTAAACCTGAATTTGCTCTGCATGATGTAGAAAGGAGCAAAAGAAGGTTGCTCTCTGCCATCACAGTGAAAGTTGGCAATTGCATTTGAGCCCCATCAACGTCCCTGGGGACAACTATCCCGGTTGTGAAAAATCTACGAGTTTTGTGGCAGCTTTACCATTCTTACTGAGTTCATTTCTAAAATTGTTGCGAGAAATTATTGAGGATGCCAACTTGATTCCATCATTTAAAGGACGGATGTTGTTCTTGTGGCGATTATTGGTGATAGGAAATAAGCAGTATGGGGTGGTTGCCTACCGAAAACCTGCATTTGGGCTTTGAACGTACTGTACATAATGGGTAGTATTTTCCGTCTCTGTTTCAACTATGTCCAAGCTGGGTTTTGTTTTTCACGAAGTGATTTATATAACAAGACTCACCATGAAGATACCATTAGCACCATATGATAGCTCTGTAAAATATTTTAGTGGAGAATTAGTACATACATAAATCAAAACTTGGTAATTACCATAATTCAAAACGACTGTAAACTTCAGGCAGTGGGGTTCTATTTGTATAGTTTTCTATTGCTTGCCTGGTCTTATGTTGTTCCTCGTTCATGCTGTGGAAAACATGTGGTGAACCTGAACGAAAAAATATTAAATAATTCCATACGCATAGTGAAATATTTCGTTATGATGGGGATAATATGCATTCATGTATTTATGTCCCATACTGCATTAGAGTTTCTGGTAATAATACTTAAATGTTGTTATTATTATGATTAATATTAATCATTTTTAATAACCAAAACGAAGGTGAATACTATCTCTTGTGAGGAGCAATGACCTTGGCAATATAGGAAGGTCGAAGAGTGAGAATTGGTGAATTTTCTGGAAGTTCATGAAGTTTTTTGTTGCTTTGTTGATTTCAGAAAAAACTTTTGACGCTGTTCCTAGGGATAAAGCTTTGGGGCAGAATGGAAAAATTAAGGTTCCCGAGCATTTGAGAGCAGTTATGCATAGGCTGTATGTGAAGGTGAAGTCAAAATTAGAACTTCAGCAGGCAGGCTGATTTTAGAAAGCAATATCGGGGTCAAACAAAGATTTTATTCTCCTACCCTTTTTGGGTTGTATAATGACAAACTTGAAAAGTGGCTAAATTCGCGAGGGGGGTGAGGAGCATCCATTGGGCAAGTTCGTTATAAGGCTTTTTTGTCATGAGGGATGACCTGATATTGAATTGCTAAATCGACTCTTGGTTTGTAAAACATACATTCATGAAGCATTTTTGTGGGAGGTGGAGATGCAAGTCAATATTAACAAAATGAAAGTAATGGTTTTCTCTAACAAAAAAACTTCCTGCTTCAACATAAGTTCTGCTTTAGTGACGTTCTGGAAGAAGTTCTTAGGACTACAAATACTGTGAAATTGACAACAGAAATTTAAGTTGGGATGGTTGTAGAAAAAAAGAACTTTAAGGGGTTGGAAAGCATTTGTACTTTCAAAACGAGGGTAGAGAGAGTGAAGGTGTGGGACGGAAACCTTTAACTCTTTTGAGCTTCTAGTGATTCTAGTGATTCTTTACGGTTGTGCTGACGGAACGTAACACAACAGAGATGCGGTGGGAAACAAATTGAAAATTTAGAAGCGTTTGATTACAAAAACAAATTTCAAAATTAAAAGTACAATTCCTTATGCTATCTTGTTAAATTGAAAGCTGAAGGTTGATCTATTGAAGCAATTGCTGTAAATTGTAAGTCATAGGGTATTTGAAAAGAAAAAAATTGAGCAAATGAAGGAGTGAATGGCCTAAGGTTATACTGACGGATTGTGCAAAGGCAAGATGCGGCAAAATAACAAATGGTTTAGTAAATGGGGTATTTGCTTGATCATGTATCCTACAAACGATGAAGATAAAAACTTTGTTAGGATAAGTTCACATAATCGTACTTGGGAGAAAAGACGCTAGGCGGAAAGAGTGCCCTACATTGAAGAGTTACTTTACTCCCATAATTGTCAACAAAGACGTACATAGGGATCAATATTTCTTGAAGTCTAATTCTTGTTGTTCAATTAAGGACTAATTCTCATCAACGCTGCGTTTATGGCTTCGAGCGCTGAAAAGAGCCCAAAGAAATGTGAGAGGAAAAAATACGTATTTTTTTCTCTTTGAAAAAATGAAACAAAAACATTTCATTTTAGAATGTAGAGCCTTAAAAGACAACGAGAAAAAATTATGCGGGTATTCGGCGGCTAGTTCTTGGGATAATTTATTCGACAAGAGTTTGTCGAGAGGTTGAAGATAGGTTGTAAACTTCACGGGGAAAAGGAGCCCAGAAATACAAGAGCCGGATGGAGAAGCAATGCGCCACAAGGCTATTTTTAGCCTTGTGGATGTTAAAAATACTTTCTTTCTTCCGAACAGGCTTCAACAAATGGATTTGAATTCTGATCAACAAAATTTGGTCCTGTGTCAACTTCATCACTTACTTTCAACGGCAAACTAAAATGGATCATTTTACAAAATTTGAACTAACGGCATAGTAACATGTAAAGGTGCCTATTGGAAAAGAACATTTTGAAGGGCCAAAGGCCTCACCAATAATCGAGACTTTCGCACAATTTAGAGCTTAATCACTTGGGATATGCTCTGTTCATTAGGAGCATAGGTTGGAAGGCCTTAACCGCTAATTTCTTCCTTGGTTGATTTTTCTATACATGGTAACGGATACGCATTCACTAAAAACCGAGCAACAAAGCTAGCAATCGGACTCGAATTAATTGCTTATCAAACAACGGATAAGGAAGTGATAGATTCCCAGGACACATCAATCTTTTTTTGTTTTTAAACTTGGTGGGACTACATCTTCATCATGTCCAATATATCGGCCGATTGGGGGCGAGAGGAATTATGCGAAGTGACTTCACATCAAGGAGTGTCTTATGAGAACAGCAGAATCATTGTCTGTCAAGACTAATGGACACAAACATGTCAATCTTTTTTATTAATGGAACATAAAGCTTAATTTGTACTCGGTTCAGTATATTTTATTAATTGAATGAAATAAGTGTAATACGATGAAGCTCAAAATTTATGTCACTCTAGCCATGCAAAATGGTGCACCCAGTCTCTCTTTTTATAAAGCTAGGAAGATTGGGAGTTCTGACAGATGTGGACATACTAGTGATGTGCCTAGCTTAGAATAGGTAAACCTCAAACCCTAATCTACCTAGAAGAGCACACCCAACTTTACTTGGATCAGTGCCTAGAACAAAAGTGCGGTAGGAATTGACTGGCGTGTGCATGCACCTGTGCCTCCCTTCCAGAACTTTAGCGCTCTCTAAATTTGGAACTCTCACAGCAGCCCATGCACATCCCAAATATTATAACTACTATGCCTAATCAAAGAGATGAAAAAGCAATTCTAAGTATAGAAGATTGATTTTTTGACTTTTAACAGTTCTATCTTTTTGACAAGGACTTTATCTTTCTTTATTACTCATGCTCAAATTAGGACGACGTTGGGGTGGGGTGGGGTAATCTTTGCTTGTGGTTGATTGACATTATGACTAATTTCTATCATGAATTGGTTTAATAATGTTGAACATTTCATTGTATTATTCTGGTGGGTAAGGGTGACCTAGGTGTTTATGTGAGACTTGTTGTTTAAAAAATCATATGCAATCTGTGTCACAAAAAGCAAATTCATGATTCTGGTGGAACTCCAAGAGGGTCATTGCCACCTCATCAACCCTCTTCTCACTTGATGCGACTCTCCTACTGGTTCAAGGGTAGTCTCCCTAGGTTCGGGTGTTCGGTTGAAATATGAAGCTTGAGGGTAATATGAGAAGTGTAAATCAACAAAAAAGGTTTTGAAAGAGTTTTAGTTATGATGTGTTGGGGCAAAGATATTAATGTCTTTCATTGGGTATATTGATGGTGTGTGTTTATATTCTTTACATAACTAGCCCCATGATTTGTGTCTGCTAGGTATAACTTGTGGGGTCCTATGATGGAAGCCCCATCTATAGAAAATCAAAAATAGAAGATGCAATTAGTCCCACTATATTAATGATGTGTTGTATTATGTTGGTGTAGCCCCCATGGTATTATTATTGTGCCATATGCTTTATATTATTATTGTGCTTGTGAAATTATTATTGTTAGGTCGGCCTGAGATTACATTGTAGCCCACTAGGATGCAATTATTTCTGGACTCCTATATATAGAAAGGAGGTTTTATGTAGAATTTATCATCCAAAAATTGTTCATTCATGTTATTAGCAACTTCAGGTTGCTTTATAAAGTATTGTTGAGCGTTCGTACTCTCATTTATTGTTTTGGTACAGTTGTAACATTTGGTATCGGAAGCTTTGGATTACGGATTGTTGCTCCAAAACGAGTCATCGTCGCATTGCTTTCTAACTTTTTTCTCTCAGTTTAAACTGAAATTTTTGGGGTCTTGGTGAAATCTGAAGATTGTCTAAAAATTTGAGAACTTAGTTCATGATATTTTCGGGAATGTGATCGTGAAATCGGTATTTTCGAGCTCCCTAGCAGTTAATAAGCAACATTGCGCTATAAATTAGCCCTACTCTGAAAGGTTCGGAGATAAAATTCATGTCGTTGTAGTGAAATCACGGTAGCAAGGGCCCGAACTTGGTTATAATATTTTGGAATATGGTACGTGAAGGTAGTGCTTTTAGGCTACGAATTGTCTCAAGAGGTGATCGACGGAAAGATTCAACTTAACTCTCTTGAAGATTGGTTGGGTACGTGAAAAGTGATACTTAAGTACATTGTGGTTGTAACTGTCAATTTCGAGAGACAAAATAAGCAACGGTGACACGTATCGTCCTACAAGTGTGCTCTCTTTGGTCAAGTCCAGGGTAAATTCATTGTGGAGAATTAGTTTAACTTTGTCTTCAGGAATCCAAATTAGTCCAGGCATGGAATTTGAAAGAAGAAGCTTAGAGGAGCTGCTACGAGAGCTGAATTTTAGATATTCCAATACTTTCAGTACGGAATAATTCAATTTCAATATCGAACTCCTCAAAGCAAGAAAAGGTGTGTATTTTCCGAATTGCATAAGTCTTGTTTGAAGAATCAATTTGAATTGATTCAGAATATTCTTAGAATTTTTATAGGTATTGGGTTCTATTTTATCAAAAATAATTGTACCAAATATCAAAAAGCTGTCTTTTATGACGCAGAGAGAAGAGTTTGCGGTATGAGAGATATCAAAATTACGGTATATGGGTCAGCAAGATTTGATGTTACGAAGAGCAATTGAAGATGAAATAGATGGTTTAAAGCAGAAATGGAGGCTAAGTTGGATGGTTTGAAGGATCAAATAATAGTAAATATGGATGATAAATTAATGGAGAAAGATGCGCAAAACATCGACAACAAGTTCTCCAAATTTCTCAAAGAGATAACCTTTGATGAGAATCTAATGAAACAACGAAGATATCAACATCACATCAAAAATAAGTTATGAGCCAGGTCATAAAACAAGAACTACGACAAAATACGATCAAATTTCCAGGTATCTCAACAAATTGGAAGAACTTTCTGTAAAATACCACATGGAGAATGAAAATTTTGTACGAAGCATCGAAGAAATAATCAAGCGTTGAGACTAACACTTGTTTGAAGGAAGAGAGCATGTTAAGTCCCTATATTAATAGTATAACCTTTATTGTTAAGTATGTTACATATTGTTGTTAACTAACTTTTCTGTAACCCCCATATTTATTGTTGTAAATTGTTATTGTTAGGTGGGTTGGGATTACATTACTTGTTACATAGTTCTTGTTGTGGCCCCATGGACTCACTATATGTAGAAAAGAGTTTTGTAAATTTACTCATCATCCAGGTGTTGAACAATATAATGTATTGAGTTGCCTAGAAGTGCTTTTACTCAACAAGATAAATAAGTTTTCCTTAGCTTGATAATTGTATGAGTTTATTTGTCTTCTTAATAATCGATTTAATTCTCTTTCATCAAGTAATTACAAAAATGTGATTCAAAGGTAAAAAAGACATAAATGTAGACTCTCATGAGAGCAAACCTACGATAGGAGAAAACCATGAAATTTTATTCTTGTGCTTCAAGGAGACTTCCGAGCCGAAATGACCAATTCAGGTCTTCTGGCTACAGTACGACACTTTTTCAGGGTCTTCCTTAAGTCAAAAATGCCACTTCACTGTGCCTTCAAGGTTTATGCAATTCTAGAGCTCATTGTTCTTCTTGTTGCAACCCTTGAACCTCCTTTATGCAATCTTCAAACTTCTATTTCACTTTCACCTTCTCTGAGACTTATGTTTTCCTTGTGAACTTTGGTTTGTCTTCCTCTCTGACTCTCGGACTTTTGAATCTCTTTGTAACTCTCGGACTTTGACTTGTGACCTTCGTCTCACTATGCTTCTAACTACAATTTTAGGTTTCTGGGATACTCCTTTTCTTCTTTCTTCGACCACTCTGTGTGCTTGGTTTTAGTTAGGAGAAAACTCTATTTTATAGCTATGTCTTATTTCGTCATAGTTGTTTTCAGTCAATCTATTGAGTTGTCGCATATTACGAATGATGTCCCAAAAGTGACTTATTCTATAAATATACTCATTTAAGCAGCTTGAAACAAAGACTGCGACATGAACAACTTTTAGGGTGACTTGAGGTGACATAAAGTGACCTAGTAATAGGGTTGACTAAGTTGCTTCTAGTGGTTGACTTGGAGTGCATCTTGGTCAACTTGTTAGGAACCTAGCGACTTCATGAAGACATGACAAATCCTAAGGCGTAAATGATTACTTGTAGGCTATTCGATTAATAAGGCGCCAAACTCACTTTAACAAATCTTTTATTTTTACATTTTCTTTATAAGAATTACATATGAGACAAAAGAATAACAATTATGAAGATCAGGAAACTAATTACATTTTCATATTTGTCTGGGGGGTCATATGAAACTAACTTGAAAGGGAAAAATTAGGCGATTTTTGCATCCATTTTCATAGATTTTGGCATATGGTTTTCATTTTAGTAGGTGGTCTTTGGTGGTTTAACTTGGTGGTTTTTTATTTGGTTAAGAACTATGGTTGTGTTGAATCGAAGATCAATGGATTAGGGGTTTTGTAACATTTGAAGACATATAGTAAAAGTTGGTTTCTTTGTTTCCAAGGTTCTGTGAATCTTTCTATAAATTTGTGTATGTGTGTGTCATTGCATATTTTTGTTTATGTTAAAGAATTATTTTGTGATTAATTGTATTAGGTTAAAACAACATTTGGTTTCATAGTTGGCTTCAAAGACGCATACATATTTAAATGTTTTAGTTAGGGCCATGGAAAACCTTGTTATAATGGGATATATATGGAATGGAAATTCATGTGGTGAAGGAAATGGTGAGCAATTCAAAGGTAGGGATTGATAAATTCAATGGGTAGACTTTTAAGCTACAAAAAGCTGAAAATGGAAGATCTTTTGGTATGGACAAATATCGATTGGATCAGTATGGATCTAATCTTAACACCAATAGGGATGTAGACATAAAATTATGCCAAGGGTTGAATCATAAGAAAAAGGGAACAATATGATTATGTCTCTCATAACCATTATTGACCAGATATTTCAAAAAAAGTTATAACGAAAAGGCATGTTGGAACAAGTTAGGGAACTTTGTGTCAATCTAAGTTCTAGTGAACAGAATTATTTCGACAAAAAAGTGTGTTTATTTGGAGACTCAATGACAGAGCATTTGAACACTTTCAATACTATGGTACAAGTCATGTTATATTGATGTTAAGATTTCATATGGCAGAAGCAATTGTATTTTTTATAGACTTATGAAAATGTCTAGTGATGACATAATATTATTAATGCAACTATGTTAAGTTTTGATGAAATAGTATCTCGTTGTTATCATATGAGATGAAATGGAAAACCATGGAAAGTTATAATGCAAATGCCTTATATATGTATATGTCTGCTTACCTAAAACAAAAAGAAAAAAAAAGTATATGTCTTAACACACCTAAAACAAAGAAAAAGAAAAAATGTTTAAGTACAATACTCATACAATATCCTCTTTGTCTATACTTCGATAATTACACAATTTTTCTCACTATCTCTTTTATTCTTTACAATTCATAGTTACATTATACACTTAACTTTTATTAAAATGGTTTATTTCATTCTTTTTTCATTTATGTTTATTTATTCTTATTCTTCACCAATATGCTTTTTAATTGTTGAAGGTTTTGTTGACATGCTAATTTATAAATAAATATAGATATTAGTATAATTATGAATGTAATCTGTTCTCGAGTCCTTATTAAATTATTATACAAACCAATCTAATATGTATGTGTATTTCAAAAATATTTTCTCATTGGTTATTAAGCAATATATATGTATATATCAAAACACCAATTATTTCATAACAAGTCAATGTGGGTTTTTACCCCTTCTCATTTTTTTACTAATGTTTAATGTTCAAAGTTATTATTACTATCCTACATGGCTTATTGTTGTTACTTTGTTTTCGTGTGTCCATACATATTGTCTATACTTTTATTCATGTCAAACCCCAACACTGGGGAACTTTGTTGACCACTTTACAAATACCCTACATGTTGAAGAATGTAACTGGGTTTGGTTTGTTTGGTGTATGAAATGTAATTAACGAAAAGATAATATAAACTATTATTATTATTATTATTATGACTTATTAAAGCATGGGTTTCATGCTTAAAATTCATCATCATTTAAGTAAAAGTCTCCATTGAGGACTTCTAGGATTTATCTTTTGAGTCATTAGAGTCATTGCACATTTAATAGGAACCCTTATTGGGCTTTTGAATCATGCGAAAATAATTATTTGAGTCAAATATGTAATTCCATGCCTCCACAAACGACATACTTGTTCAAGTACAATACACATGAAGGTCGAACTCCATAAGAGGCTATATATACAATGCGATTCGATTAATTTAGATGCCTCACTCAAGTTCGTGTAAACAACGAAGGGTGTGAAGTTGTAGGAGGAGAAGAGGATCACGATCAGAAGTTTTCTAGGTCATCTCTCACAGTGTGAATTTAATGAGCTGTTACTGAAGATCGCGAAATTTCGTGCCCTTTAGTGACCTGTTTGCCGTGGTCAGGAAGTCTTATTGCATCAAAGTTGTTGCATTGAAGTGTTGCTTCAAGGTGATACTACTTCAAGGTCGATGTTTACTTGTCTGGGACAAGAAACAGTTGTTGTTGTTAGGTGGGATTTTTCTTGTAAGGTCAAAGTTCAAGATCAAAGTTATTACTAGAAGTTTATGTATACATAAGAAGGAAGGGATGACTTGGTGGTTGAAGGAAGTTTGTGTTTAGGTCGAAGGGTCTTGGATTATGGTAAAACTATTGAAGGAGTTGTCGATGGGTTTTCCTGAATGGGGGTTTTGCCATAGTTGTCCACCTAGATACGGTGTCCTTGATCTTCCATGTTATGGTTTTGGTAATTGCTTGATGAACTACTAAAGTAAAGAAGAACACAAGAAAGTTAAGAAGTAAATAAGAACTTTACAAAGTAATAATCATCATAAGAAAATATTTATGCCTTTTATTTTCTAACATGGTATTAGAACTAAGGTGAAAGAAAGAAGGAAAAGAAAGCTGAAGATATGTTAGAAGGAGAGAGAACAAGCTTAATCTCAAGAAAATTAAAATAAGGGTCATCAAAGGGATCATATAAGAAAAAACACTATCTTTCAAGAACAATGTCTAACACAATAAAGGAGAGAACAAATCAAAGGGCATCAAATTACAAGGCATGGAAGAAAAAGGATAATTTTGATCCTTGAAAGAATGATGTCCACGGATAATCCAAAGAAAGAGTGAATAAACCTATGAAGAACTAGTGATGAGATAGAAAGTCTAGAGAGTTGAAGATATTGGCTATGAGATTAATAGTGAATCTTTATAAAGAATAATCTGTTCCATATTCCAACATAAACTTTAACAAGGAAACGTATAAATCATATCAAGAATATTGGTCAGGTTGCAAGTCTTAAGAATGAACTAATGGCCACAAAAAGAAATGACAAAGGATGACATTAGCTTCCTTCTTTGCAGAGATAGCTAGAATTAGAGGTGATCTGAAGCCATAGATAGAGATATTAGCTGAAAAAGAGCTAGTGATCGTTGCATGTTAGGATTGTCATCCTCTTGGTCTTGCTTTAGCCATAGATCAATAGTTGGAAAAACACCTTCATTTGAGTAATTATGGAATGGATGTAGTCAAGAGAAATGAGAATCTCATTATTAACCCAAACAAAGAGAATGAAGATGAGGAAAGTTTCAAATGCCTCTTCATCACAAGAAAGGAAACTTCAAAGAAATATAAAGGTTGAAGGAAGGTGAACATATCCAAGATAGAATGCTACGGTGTGTAAAATGGGTCACTAGTGATTGTCCCAACAACCTAGAAGAATAAGAAGAAAACAAGGATCAGCGAATATTTAAGAAATAAGGATCTCCAAGAAGAACAAACCCAAAATCAGAAATAAGGGACTTACTACTAAGTCCTATGCTCCAAGCTTTGGTTGTTTTCATATGTAATTTGATTTCTAGTCTTTATAGGTTTAACATGATTTGGAAAAAACATTTTTGAATTGTTTTTATAAGGTTATAGGTATCCTAAAGTTGGGTTGAAAGGAGCCCTCACCATTTCCAAAGATAAGTATCTTACTCCTTGTATTACCTTTTCATATTTGGTTTCTTTTTATTGTCTAGGTATGTTTGTACTATATGCTATCGTCACATTTATTTTCATGTTTTCTTTTAAGCATGTTGATACGCTCAGGATTATGAAGAAGACATATCACGATACGAAGCATTAAAATTACAAGTTTTGTTAAGAAACAAAAGTATGTCTTAGACTATAAGCTTTTTCTCTTCATGATAAAAAGTATATTCATTCTTTTGGTATATATTCTACATTACTAGCATTATTGGCGTACAGCTCTCTTGAATCATAAATATTATGATCGAAATTAACCTTTAGATAAATCTACCCTCTGCGTATCTTTAATCATTCATAATAGAACCATAAAAGGTTCTACGTAAAACCCTAACTTGAGGGTATGTTGATGATAATGTGAAAGCCTAACTTTCTTGGGGATTATTGGTGAAGTCTGAAAATGTTATTTTGATGTTTGATTAAATGATTTCGTGTTTGGGGTTTTGGTATGGTTATGGAAACCCTAATATTTTAGGGTTAGATGACGATGTCTGAAATCTGAACCTACGAAGTGGTAAATTAGGGTTTATGAAAAAACCACATTATAATATATGAAGTGACTCCTATAGATGAAACCCTAGGTGTATGTTTGTACGGCAGTTAAGTTTTATTTGTGTATACTTCAATGTGTTGATATTTGTATGTTTGTTATGCGAGTTATAATTGGATAAAGCACATTTCCCTAAATGTGGTGCTATGCATTTAGAACAACGGATCAAAGACTTTCTGAGACACTTTCTCTAAGAGTAAATAGACACACGAGAAAGATAGAGAACTTGCTTGTAGTCCAGGTGCTTCTGTTCTCCTTCTGTCGTTCTTGTTTTGGCTTCCAAAATCCCAACATATCGTCGGACTAGTTCTCAAGTATAAACCTTTAAAAAAGAAAAAGAGATTGCAATATACGGATGCATATTTAACTTAATCGGTTAAATCGGTCAAACATGAAACATACATATCAGTTAATAATGTCATGAAAAGTGAAACACTTGTGGAATACATATGTGGGAAAATGAGCGATCTTTATTAATGGATAGAAGAAGGTTACAACCGAAATCGATTTGATGTCATGACTCCAACATCATCGACCTCATCTGATAAACATCCTAGCCAACAACATGTCACTCTTATCTGCCCTCAATTGAGAATCAACATCATTTCTTTACCGATTTCTTCCTTCACACTTTACTAGGATACGTGCTCAATTTATAGAACAGCCCAGAGGTGGTTTCTCAATCAATGACTTTCTAATAATAGGCAAGACACTTTCCCAAGCTCGGAGAGGTGTTAGATGGACACATGGTTGAATTTTGGCCAGCATGGACTCTTCTAGAAAACGCGGCCATGTGGAGATGGAACAATCATAATTTCGCTCCAATTTGACCAACATGCTCTTGAATGTTGGGAAGTGCTTTACGGAAAGCTCCCTTGAATGGAGGTAATTGTATGTATAAGTAACTAGTCCTTGAAGCTCGTTGGTGGGCACTGTAGGTGATATAACATATACTTAAACCATAGAAACCTTCATGATGAGGAAATCATGAATGGTTTGTTCTTGTCTTGGGGAATGTAACTAAAATTATAGGGATGATAGACCCACAACTGATGATCTGGGGATGATGTCAGTTTGAACGATTCATTAGAATGATACTGAAATTGACCTATAATAGTTGCCGCCTAAAACGCGAAGTCGAAATAATAACGATATTTTTGAATAGAGATGCTTTCTTTGTGAAGTGAGATGGAAGCTGAAGCGGAGAGGGGGGGGGGGAAAGCAATCAATCTAATAAATTACATCATGATATATCCTCACCAATGCGAATTGCGGGGAAGGCATTCATGCTCTTTTATTATCTAATAATATTTTTGCATAGTGCGCAGTACGTCTACATTGGAATGTTGCCAAATACGGACATACCTCACAGATATGGGCCCATGTTCGGATAACGATGTTATGCAAGGTCACCATACGGATGATGTGTGCAACAATCTTGATCTGCTGGATGGCTAAAACTAGATACGGGGTCTTCTTGCTCTTGTTCACTAGGTCATTGGTCTAGGGTATACATGCGAATAAATGATTTGTAGTCGAACATGGTAAGACATCATTTGATTACCGACTGATGCAGGTTATTGTATAAACAAGAGAGAACCACCATTGATGGTAATGGATCTCAAGGTACGTAGTACATTCGTGTGCGTGAATATATGATTTGATGTCAAATGCCAAACAAAACCTTTAGGTCAAAGTACGAAAAGCGAGGATCTTGGTGATGTTGTAACAAGCCTCATGGTATTAGAAGATAATGTTTTAAGTAAACTTCACAGATGATGATTTGACGTAGGCAAACACCTTCTAACTAGCCGAAATCGAGTTGCGATTTCAAAGACAAAATGTGACTTGATATAGCAATGTTAGGATGAATGTCATGAAATGAAAGTTTATGAGTATTGCGAGAAGGATGAGTATTCAACGAATGACTTCTCTTGAACATGTAATGAACAACGAGATGAAGTTGGCGACATTGACTCAAAACCAAAGTGAAGGTATGATGAACACATTGAACCTCGAAATTACCACTCTCTTTGTTGACTTTTCTCACCTCTTTCCCTCACTTTCCCATAAGATCACAAATCTGATCAATGATAAATGCTGGTGGGATTTTGTCTTAAGAATGCATTAAAATGATTATGTATTATGTTTTTATGTTCTTGCTATTTGAATGATTTTAGTTTAGCTAAAACACAACTTATTAACATCTGCTTAGTGGATTGGCTGGTTATTCTGCGTGTGCAGCGGGTTCTAGGTCGAGCAGAAAAATTGGAACACACATAGGCATTTCTAGAATCATTCCATATGGATTATATCCTATTCACTCGATGGATACGGCAACGCGGACCTAGAATCATGGTCAAAATTGGTCAAGGCGTACTGTCCAAGCGTAGGACTCTTGATTTTCTACGTATGATACGAGGGTCTATGATCTATTGCCAAGTCTAATTAAAATTATTTTTGTAGGAAGTTTATCTCACAACGATTCTTGTTTCCTTTAAAAACAGTTGTACGAACCAAGATGACGATTTGATTAAGTGTTAAGATTAGCTTTTTCTTTGATCTTATGTATTCGACTTCATTTTGTCATAATACAAGATTACGTGTTGTGACCAATTTGTGGTCATCATAACAACTAGCAGTTTAGCAGAATCGGTTATGAGAGAGCCCCTATGTTGGAGGAGAAATTTTCATTTGTTCTTTATTTCCAATTTCCATTATATTGTTTTGTAAATCTGTTTTCTTTCATTCCAATTTTTTATCAATAACTAATATTAAATCAAAATTATGCGACCTTGTTCTTCTAAGATATTTAGCGAAAATAGATAATTCTTTTTCAAATCGAATTAAGATTGAAGTAATAAAGGCTACAAATTGCTAGTTTCCTTCTTGTTTTGTCATTCATTTCTTAGAACAAATTTTCAATTAATTGTCAATAAATAGATTTTCAAAAGCCATTCAAATAATGATCCTAAACTAAATGGTTGGAATGTCTAATTCATACGGTGATTGAATTTACTTTGCACATTGTTGGTTTCTTTAGGGCTTTCGGCTTCAGGCATAATTGACTTCTCACAAAGAACTTTAAGAGGGTAATACTTCATATTCAATGTTGGATCGTCAATATACATTAGTTTTTTTGTCTTTGTCATATTTTCTTTCGAATCCTCATTTAATTGCATCACTAATATTCTAAAGTCATTCAGAGTTAATCATAGTTTAAGATTGAATGGTTGAATGTTTATGAATACACCAATTATTAGTGCCATACGCATACTTTACTTAGTTTTCGTCATTAGGTATATTGGGTCACTTAATATCTCGAAATCACACTTCATAATTGAATGTTTGGGTAGCTAAATATACATTAGATGTTTTCATTTGCATCCTTTCTAACACTATTCTAGAAAATTAAAGTTGTAGATACAGGCAGTTGTACACATCATCTTAAAAAGGTAATACCTCGCAATTGAATGCTAGAGTAACCGGAAGTACATTAGTTATTTTCATTGTACGTTTACTTAAAGACAATCTTGCATTCAATCTTAGTTTTTAGGAATTAAATCCATGGAATAGGACTAATGATAAAGATAAGATAGATGCTCTTTGTTTTCCAAATTAGGTCCTATTGCCAACAACTTTGGACCTTTTGTGAAAATTGAATTAACCCTAAGAAACACTTCATTTTCTTCCTTCTTAAATTCATTTTATTCATTTAAATATTGTAGTTTTGAATTAAACATTCTTGAACATCAAAAAACAAAAAGCTTTAAAACAACATAAAATACAAAACAACAAAAGTAAGAAGAAAAGGTTAACTAAGCACATACGATGCACCACTTCATAAGTTCAGGCAACCGAATTTGATAATTAATGAAAAGCAATTTAAGACATTAAATTGACTAAACATTTAATAGTTAACGAGAAAGTGTAATTAGGTAACCTGTTTCTTCATCTAAAATAATGATGTACGTCTGGAAAGAACTCTGAGGTCATAGTGTGGCTAGGCATGAGTTTAATCACAACGCCACTCATCACCAAGGCTGAAAGTGATACCTCCATCTCAAACTCATGTTACATGTTCATGTACATAAAACTGCAGAAGTTCTAAGGTAAAATCTAATTGAGAGGATCACAGCTTCGTCTACGAGGTGGTCTTAAAATAAGAAGATCTGGGTCTTCAACGGAGAAAATGACCTTTCACCTCTAGGAGAACACATTTGGTACAGAAGGTTAAGAATTTCCTGAAGCAGAAGAAAAGAATTTCTTCAACATACCATTGATAGAATAACTTGAGAAAAGCAGTCGCCTTTAGTTGACTCTTATATTAGCTTTGAAAAAAGATCTATAATGGCGGAGAAGAAGAAGAGGGGAAAAAGAGAATTAGCGGCAGAGGGGGAATAAAAATTAGAGAGAATGAAGAGGAAGAAGGTATGATATGTAGAAAGAAGGAAGAGAAGAAATAAGTAATTGAAAATTTCTTTGGATTCCCTATGGTAATTGAATGTCATAATGAAAAATATCACATACTGTCCTCCCAAACTTTCATGGATTGAAAAATGAAGACAAAACCTTTTCATTTGAATTTGAATTCTTAATGCAGAACTTATGATTATTTACAATACTCTCAAAAAAGAATCAAGTGTACACGTCAACATTGAAAAGGAGAAAAGCGGCTCTAAAAATTGTTCATGAGTTTAATCGATCAGTCTAATAAACATGGAATGATATGAAGAGAGCATTTTAGAAAGGTATTTGGATTATTGCATACCTATTATTCACAAGGATGAAGTGTTTAAATGATGCCAAAGAGAGAATAAGAATTTGGAGTATTTAATTGAAAAGATTCAACTATAACATAAAAGAACAAAAATAGATAATTTAGATCAAGACACTTTAAACTATATTTTGTTTGAAAACTGTTAGAGATGATGGATGAACCCTTAATATGATGGGGAAGGGGGACTTCTCTCAACTCCAATTATACGACATTAGAGAATTATGTATTCATCTCTCAAGGAAAATAAAAAACTTGGAAAAGGTCCGAAGATCTTTGCTCTTGCTAGGGTAAATAGATCTATAACTAGGAAACATTCAGGTAAGTGCTCTGGTGGAAACATGCTTGAAATTTAAAACATATATTTTAGGGAGTCTTGGTGAATGAATGAGCACCCTTGATTCATTAAAAGCGGAAAGCAGAAACCTTTGATGCTTTAGCTGTTGTCCAAAATGCGAAGAATCATGCTTTAAGAGAATGTCCTCTTGATACAAAAGTCATAGAGACCTATATTATTTCTTCGAAGGAAAATCATGAGACTAAGGGTTGTCCTTCAGTTCACCAGGTCTTAAGTTTTTCAGAAGAAACAACTTCAAGTCAACGAATCTATTTTTTTGTCTCTAGAAGACCATGGCGAGACCTAGCTCAAGTTTTAATAACCAAATGTATATAAGCCCCCACCAAACTAGGGTTAATAGCAGCAACCTTGGCCTCAATCGCAATCTCAATCTCAACCTTGAGTGACTCCAAGTAACCCAAAATACATGGAAGGTCTCTCAATATCAATATCACTCATCATGCTCAAACTATACCGACAAGTTCCTCAACAAAATCAACAGCCCCAACTCCAAAACCAAAACTTCAAAATCACAACTCACCATTCCTCAAGGCAAAATGGAAACACCTTTGACCATTACCAAACTCAACAATAGAAATCCTTAGAATACCTATATAATAGAAGGACAAGCAATTTCCAACCTACATGATTCTCCTCTAGATCTTGACGATATCGCTTAGATGCGGCATGATATTAGAAAAGAAAAAGCCTTTTAACAGTCATTCGAGAACAAGACAGTTACGAGAAGATTATCTACGGTAATAAAGAAGTTTTGAAGAAGGAAAATCTCTTCAAAAACCCAAAAAATTACGAAAAAGAAAAACAAAAATAACCAATAAACCCAACTCTGTTATAGAGCAACCATCGGTGTCTACTTCTACACCTCCTTTCACCAAAAATATTACAAAGTTGGTCCAAGGGTGAAAAAGCATGTTATGTTGTTGCTAATTATGATTTTCTAAATGAATTGAAAAATGTTTGTATCAAAATCATACAACTTTACAAAACATCAAAATTCAATTTTAACAAAACAATAAAGGTTGAGCATGAAGCAAAGAAACCGGAAGAAAACAAAAGAAATAAAAATAATTGAAGCTTGTAGGAAAAATAACGGACATAATGATCGAGGAAAAATTGCCATAGAAAATATTTAGATCCGGAAGTCCGATTGTAAAGGCACATATCAATGGAGTTGAAATTCCAAATACATTGATTGATTTAGAAAGCAACAATAAACATCATAAGCAAACAAACATGGAATAACTCATATGTAATTTTCTTTATACGCCTACATTACGCAATTGTGAGATATATACGTAATCAATCCGGATGGTGTGTTAGAAGATATTTCGGTGTCCTTATATTCTTAGGATTACCTTGTTGATTTTATGATCTTAACCCTAAGAACAATCTAGGAAGACATTACTTATATTAGGAAGACCTTGGTTGACTACGATTTGATACTTTCATTAGGTTTGTAGATACATTGACTTATGTATATTTATAATGGTAATTCAACTAAGGAAATTCACTCTCTATCTCCGGCAAGAACAATCACAAAGATAGATGAAAAAGAATGGATTGTGATGAAAATGATATAAAATCTCTCTTTACTATTTCAACCATTAGTGAAGATAATCAAGTCTTAATTTCAATAGAAAATTTTGAATCATCTCCAGAATATGAACACAGTCCAATTTCGAAAAGAAAAAATCCCAATATTGAATATTTGTCATCTAGGCAGAGATGTCTCTTTATTCTATGGAATAATTTGGTAGCTCTACGGTTAGAAACCTTTCCAAGGAAAACCTATAACATATAAATAATAACTTAGAAAAATTACAACGGGGAAAAGCTAATCAAAACATTACAACAACATTCTTTTGCATATGCATGAGAATACACTAACATGAAAATTAGTCCTAAAACTTGTATACATCACATCTGCATTGAGAAAATTGTAAACTTATCAAGCAACCCCAAAGAATGATGAATCCAAATATTAGAAAATTGTGAAAGAGGTTGCCAAAGATGCTAAAATGTAACCCATTACCCAATTTAGAGACGGTGAGTGGGTTTCCCCTCTAATGATTGTGCACTAAAAAGAATGGTAAATGGAGGGTATACATGATTATTGAGAACTGAATAAAGCTACCTTAAAGATCAATTTTCTTTTACCTTTATAGATCTGATGTTGGGTACCATTCATAGGGTAAAAATTATTTCTCATTCTTCCAGTGATTCTGATAAAAATTCAAGTAGCACCTAAAGATCAAAGATAAACCACATTCACTGTCCATGGGGGACTTATGCCCTCTTTGATGCCCTTTGGTTGTGCAATGCACTTGCAACTTTCAAAAAACGTTGCTAGGAATTTTACAAATCTAATACATGTTGTGTAGAGATGTATGTGGATGAATTTACGGTTTATGGTAATACATTTGAAGAAGCTTTAGAAAATTTGGAAAATGTTCTTAAAAGATGTAAGGAAGAAAACATTTCACTAAACCATGAAAAAAATGTTTCATGATGTTTACGAAGGGTTGTTTTAAGACACCACATTTCGAGAGATGGAATTAAAATTGATAAATACAAAGTTGAAGTCATCTCCAAAAATAATTCAGGGCTGTCAAAAGGATGTTAAAGTTTTCTAAGATTCACGGATACTATAGAAAGATTTATGAAAATTCACCAAAAAATAACATCCCCCACTCTTCAAACTACTCACCAAGTTATGAATTTAGTTGGAATCTTGATTGCCGATTAGCATTTGAGACTTTAAAGAAAAAATTTTGTTGAGATTGCAACAAGATAGTGAAACATAGTGAAAAGTCTCCTTCACTAAGTGGGCACATAAAGCTATTTTGCTTTAAAGTCTATTTTTGGGTATGTCTATTTTTAGACATATGATCATATTCTATGAGTTGCGGGGATGCTATTTGTGGATGGTTGGTCAAGTTGGAAAAATATGTGGACTTCTTTTTTAGACATAATGAGTGGGAATCTATTTTATATTGCAGGTCTAAAAATAGATATGTATACATGTTATTAGCTCTTAATAATATTTGGACTCTAAACATTATCTTATTCTTAGAGCATAAGTTAGCGCTTACCAAGATGTGGCCCCTTCGAGCAGCAGAAGGAATTACTGTTCACCGAGGGTTAAGTGGAGCTATTGCATAGAACTTGATTAGAACTCATGTGTCGAGTTTGTGGGTAGGTTATTGAAGGTAGTTGGTGTAGGTTATTAGGTTTAACTAGGTTGAACACGGTTGAGCTGATTGTCTCTAGTCTAAGCAGTTGATACACTAGTGAAGGTGGTGCTTAAATTAAGTATTAATTAATTCACTAATTATTAACTCATTAATCAATTGAAGAATATATCAGTTAACTACAGTGCATGGACAGTTTCAATGGAGACCAGTGGAGAGGTAGGTGAAAGAGCAAGTTGACTATTAGTTGTGACTATAGTGTTGCATGATTTGCAACATCCAGTGATTGGAGATGCTAATGAGGATTACATGAGCAAGGCTGGACCAATTCGAGTTCATTCAAAGCCATTCTTCAGCAGGGATTGCGCAGTAGAGGCAGGCTAGCAGGTGGCAAAAATCGGTGCATGGATTTGCTAAACCGGGCCTGATCAGTGTATAGCGATTGTATTGTACTGAGAACTTGACATGATCAGCTTTGTATGAGGATTGTTACATGATATCTATGACATATATTATATACAAATAGTTGGGGTTTTTAGCTTCAGGCTTTCCCGTTAAAACAATGTGTTCATATGTGTGAATTTTTATGGTTTCAATGTGTGCATGCAATTGATTTAATTTCCGCAAGTAATGATCAATAGTAGAAGAGATTTTGTATTGTGCATGAAGTCAAATAGTGTGTGATTAGGAGAACATTGGATGTATAACTGATGCAGGCAGACCCTGCAATACCAGGATCAAAATCTTCCTTTGGTTATAAAAATGCACCTCAGTAACGACCCTTATAATTTACTCCGATTCTGGCAATTACATACAGCATTCTGCGATTCCAAAAACTGTCCATTTACACTCTCACACACACTTTCAAGGATTCAGAAGCATTTAAAACATATAGCAATTCCATTCATATTCGGTTAACCAACTCTTGAATTTATACATGTGCCCTTTTCAACGCAGGATTCCGAGCTCTTCAATTCATCGAACCATTTAAATGAAGCCAAATTCCCCTAGAACTCTTTGTGCAGACCTTAATTTCCCCACATCTGATCAGATGGATCGGAACAATCCCTAAACAGATGAATTTCAATTCGCTATCGAACTAACACCGGGCTATCAAATGTCAATTAACAATTGTCTGATCCGATACAATCGCGTCGGAGATCGCAAAGGCTCAATTGACAAACCTGCTGATTGCTCATTGTTCCGATCCGATTCACATCGGAAATCGGAGATCAGCATATTTTAATGTCATGCCGACTGATCACAGCTCTGATCCGACTCCACAACCTGGATCATAAACTGTTCAAATGTATTTGAAATTCAATTCAGTGTTTTACCATTCGATCATCATTGACACCAACCGATTTGTCAATGCAACAACTCTGCATCAATCACAAAACGTTAACGCATATTATAATCAGGTATAAATGTCTGAGGCATTTTCAATATCCCATGTCTGTGGATTAAATCTGCAATTCCTCACAAGACAAATTCCATATGCTAACTCTGTCTCTAACACAGTGATTTCGTTCAGGTTGCAATTCTACAGTGCCTACAAATTAACTGCTTTGCCAGGGTTAAGAATTACTTGACTTGTATTCCTTTTATACGATAGAAATTGTAATTTCGATGTAGAACAACTTGTATATAAAACCTGAACTTTGAAACCCTTTCTTCTCTGTCTGATATGTTATGAATCTACCATTTCCAATTGAACTATTTTTACACAGCGCCTCCAGCATTCAATTCATGATTTGAACTGGGTTTGTAATATAAAATCGATATGGAGTTATAAAATCGGACTCCAATCTCACATTTTGACAGAGATTTAAAACGTAATTCAAGAGCAATAGTCTTACAAAAACCCGCGGATTCAAAAGTATTGAATTAAAACCATTCCACAGAGATTAATGCCCCTATATTCAAAGATTCACGACTTGCCAGACTGTAATTTTTTTTTTTTTTTCAGGCCCAAGAATAAATTGATTTCGTTTCTTCTATACAATTATAACCGGTCAATTTGCTGTAGGAAACTTTATACACAAAATCGAACCTTTAAACCGGTTACTCCATTTGCTATGAACTCATCAACGGATAAATGTTTATGGACTGTTATGATATTGAAACCTTAGCGCATTCACACTCATCAGTTTTGTATTGTGTTACAAAATTAGCATCGAACATTCCAACCCATACAAAATTCGAGTCTTTCAATCTCATACAATTCAGAAACAACAGTCTCATAATCACACAATGGAAATTAACACAAAATCAATTCTTCATTAATTACTCAAACCACTTACAAACTTCCTTTCGCCTTGGCCAGATCTTCATTTGATGGCCCTTCAACTTCTAAAAACTGACTTCACACACTCTTACTCCCTCTATCCTCACCCTCTCCAATTATATAAGGAAAACACAATTGATACAAATACATGGTTTCATTAATCAATTCTGATTCTGAACCAGAAATCTCTCAACCTCTCCTAAAAAATCTCTTCAATCCCACTCTTTTCTAAACTAACACTAAATAAAGCTTTTAAAATCTCTCATACTCTATTCTAGCCAAATAAATCCAACTATTTGGCCTGATCTCCATACAAGGAGGATCACTCAGCCACCTATACCCTTTCCTCAATAAATAAACATTCTCACA
Organism: Pinus albicaulis; assembly: GCA_034641835.2. NCBI lineage: Eukaryota > Viridiplantae > Streptophyta > Pinopsida > Pinales > Pinaceae > Pinus > Pinus albicaulis. Next base: position 57,258 of record JAXQQM020065579.1, read on the forward strand.
TATTTAAACAAATAATTTAATTAAATTTTTTTCTTTCAGCCCCTTGCTAGTCACAACATGTGACCATACTATCACATTGCTGACTAGCTTGAATGCTCCTGCATCAATAACGCATTAATTATATAATTTCTACATGGTATCAGAGCTATATTGATCATTGGAGCAATTTCAAATCATTGAAGCGGTTGAGTTTTGTGCTAGTGGAATTCGAATTTGTAGTAGTGTTTTCTTGGTGTCGAAGTTTAGATGTCTTTCAACGAATTTCGATTGGAGTATGCCCTTGAGGGCAGCTCAAATTATATTTCATGGAAGGATAGGATGGAGGCGGTGCTGGAGGACAATGGGTTGAAGGAGTTCATAGATGCAGAAATTCCAAAACCTGCTTCTAGCGATGCTGCTGCACTTGACGCATGGAAAAAGAAGACAAAAAAATGTCGAAGGATTCTGTTGGAAGGTGTGAAGGATCACATAGTGTCCAGCCTTCATGGTAAAGCTTCTCCATTCTTGATGTGGAAATCTTTGACAGACTTGTTCCAAATCAAGAGCGACCAGAGGAAGTTGGCGCTCAAGGATAAACTCAGGAAGATAAAAATGGAGAAAGGCGACAGTATACCCAAGTACCTCACGAAGTTTGTCAAGTGCAGGGATGGGTTGGGAAGTGTGGGGGTGACTGTAGATGAAGAGGACTTGGTGAGCTTGGCTCCCCTTGGGCTTTCGAAGAGTTGGCATTCCTATGAGGACTCTGTTAATGGTCGGTAGAAACTGCCAGGATGGGAGCGACTTTGGTCGGATCTTGTGCAGGAGGAGATAAGGTGGAGTACCAGGGATGGATCTTCATCGAAGAATGAAGATGAAGAAAATTTCTGTTTGGCTGCCAAAGCAAGGAAGGGGAAGAGCAAGAAGAATAATTCTCAATCCGGTGCGAAAGGCAAGAAGCAGGACATGTCCAAGGTGAAGTGCTTTCACTGTCACCAACACGGACATTACGCCACTAATTGTCCACAGAAGAAGAAAAATAAGCATATTGCTAGATCTGCAGCTAGAGAGGCCTTAACATCGCAGCTTGAGTTGGATTTTTCGCTGATCGCATGCTTGGTCTCAATTATGATGGGTTCAGTGTGGTTTCTTGACAATGGTGCGTCTTTCCATATGACCGGAGACAAGGATTTGTTTACTGATCTGGATGAGAAGGATATTGGAGTGCACATCGAGATGGGCGATGATGGTAGATACAATGCGAGCGATATCGGGACCATTTCCTTTAAGAGGGAGTCTGGCAAACCTTTCATCTTGAAGGATGTCATGCATGTTCCAGGATTGAAGAAGAATCTTATCTTTGTGGCGATGTTGGAAGAAAAGGGATATGATGTTGTCTTTAGCGAGGGAAAGGCTTTCCTGCGCAGTAAGGCAACTGGTGAAACCCGGAGGATATGGGTTCGAGTTACATTAGGGGAATTTTGAGGTCTAAAATGGGCCTCCTAAGGAAATAATAAAATAATAGTTAAACCAATAAAATAGTATTTATGAATTTCCAATTCACTTTTTGCACCACAATCCATGTAACCATAGTTAAATTCAATTCAAAATTTGTACCAAAATAAAATCAATAAAAAAATTGTATTGATGTAACTACAAATAAGAATGAGATTTTCAAGAAAAATTCATTATCATTGAACAACTAATGCATTTGTACTTTGTACTTAAATAACTTAAAATAAAATATAAATATAAATTTATAAATTCTTAATTATATTATATACTATTAATTAAAATTTATATTATTTAAATTGTATAATAACATGTAATTAATATACCATATAAAAATAATATAATATAATATAATAAATGTATAGGGATATGCATTGTTTCTTTCAAGAAATATGAAATGACAATAATATATTTTTATTCAAAAAGTGTGAAATGAAATTTATTATGAGTACTTTACTTTGACTTTAAAAGTACTTAGAGCACTACCATGGTTAACTATGAGTTTTAATCCATCATTGAGAATGTGACAAGTAAGTACCTTTAACTCAATCAATGCCACCTAAACCATTAGGGATGATGTCATCCCCTAAACTGTGATTGGTTCTCATAAAGTGAATTTTGATTGTACATTTTCCTTAGGAGGCCCATTTTAGACCGCAAAATTCCCCTAATGAGAACCTTTATCAGTTGCAGGTAGATGGTTGTGCAGCAATGGTAGGCAAGGCAGAAGGAGTGGTGAGTCGGTATGAGGGCAAGCTATGGCACAGGAGATTGGGCCATCTTCACCATGGTGCTTTGAAAATTTTGCAGCAGATTTCTACCAGGCCTCCCAAAGGTACACTTGCGCAGTCATATCAGTGCAAGGGATGTACTTTGGGAAAATTTGTGAAAGCCACCTTTCATGAGAAGGATAGTTGCGCCACGACGATCCTTGAGAGAATTCACACAAACGTGTGTGGACCTTTCTTAGTAGCTTCGAAAACAAAGCACGGGTAGTATGTGATATTTGTTGATGATTTTTCTCGTAAGTGTTGGATCTTCTTCATGCAGAAGAAGAGTGAGACATAATCAAAGTTCTGTGAGTTCAAGGCACTGGTGGAGAAAGAATCGGGGAAGCAGGTGAAGTCTCTTAGGAGCGATAATGGTGGTGAATTCATCTCTGGCGAATTCAAAGACTTTTGCAGCGCAGAAGGAATTCGAAGAGAGCTCATAGCGCCTCATGACCCACAGCAGAATGGGGTTGCGGAGCGAAAGAACAGAACTATCGTGGGTGTTGCACGGGAAATGTTGCATGATCAGGGCCTTCCCATACACTTGTGGGCCGAGGCTTGCAATACTGTGGTTTATGTGCAAAACCGTTGTCCTCACAGAGTACTTGGCATGAGTACACCCGAAGAGACGTTTTCTGGTAAGAAGCTTGATATTTCTCATTTGAAGATTTTCGGCTCACCTGTTTACATTCATGTGACGAAGGATGCTAGGAAGAAGTTGGAGCCGACCGCAGAGGTTGGGATATTTGTGGGGTACACTGATACACCCCACAACTATCGTGTGTATTTTCCAGACAGTCGGAATACTATTGTGCGACGGGATATCAAATTTCATGAGGAGAAAGCCATGAAGTGTTCGCTTGAGAGGGAGCCACACTTGCATGCAGATGAGGAGCTATCAATTCCTAAGGATGAGCCTCAGGATGTGGATCAGCCACAAGAGGAGGTTCATGGAGTGGAAGAAACCACTCATGCAGCGCCAACCATCAGAGGGCGGAAGCGCACTACAGAAGCTGAGCGATTGAATCTTGATGCGGAGAAGATTGTAGGAGCACCTACATCACATCGCAGACAGAGACAGTCACCTGACTGATATAATGGATACATGGATCTGATGAGCAAGTGTATCGTGACAGAACCATCCTCTTTCGAGGAAGCTGTGGAGGACCCTGCATGGGTAGATTCCATGGTGGAAGAGTATGATTCGATTTCAGAAACAGTGCATGGGAGATTGTCCCAAGGCCGGAAGGGAAATCAATGGTAGGTTCGAGATGGATCTACAAAGTGAAGCAAGTTGCTGACGGGAGCATCGAGAAGTACAAGGCAAGATTTGTTGTCCGGGGCTTCTCACAGATTGAGGGGATCGACTATGAGGAAACCTTTGCACCTGTCGCAAGGTATTCTTCCATACGGAGCATCCTAGCTCTCTCAGTGCAGATGGGATGGCACATTCATCAGATGGATGTGAAGAATGCGTTCCTCAACGGAGTCATTGAGGAGGAGGTGTGCATAGAGCAGCCCGAAGGTTTCAAGATCTTCAGCAGCGAGTCGCATGTTTGCAGGCTCAAAAGAGCGTTGTATGGGTTGAAACAAGCACCCCGTGCTTGGTACACATGGATAGACAATTATTTCACCGGTCTTGGATTCACGAAGAGTGAGGCGGATCCGAACCTATACCAGATTGTGGTGGAGGGTAAGTTGTTGATCATTGTACTTTATGTAGATGATTTGATTTTGACGGGTGATGAACAGTTGATACTCTCAAAATAGTTTGAGATGAAGGACTTGGGCCTCCTTCATTATTTCCTGGGATTGGAAATTTGGCAGCGCAGTGATGGATTGTTTGTGTCTCAAGGCAAGTATGCCCCGGAGATACTGGAGAAGTTCAACATGCATGGCTGCAAGCCTATCGACATTCCTCTTCCTGGTGGTTGGAGGAAAGAGGATGCTACATTGGCAGAGGTAGTGGATGCCACTGTTTACCAACAGTTGGTGGGGTCACTTATGTATCTAGTCTATACATGACCTAACATATGCTATGCTATTAACCAGTTTTCACAAGCTATGGTTAAGCCTACCAAGCTCTTTTGGACGACGGGGAAGCATGTATTGAGATATCTCAGAGGCACATCGAGATATGGATTATGGTACAGACAGTCGGACGAGGTGAAGTTGCATGGCTTCATAGATGCAGATTGGGCAGGGAGCCCAGCAGACAGAAAGAGTACATCTGGAGGGATTTTCAGTATCGGGCGACAACAGTTTCTTGGTACAGCAGGAAGCAGAGATCCGTGGCACTCAGTTCAGCGGAGGCTGAGTACATGGCAGCAAGTTTGACTACATGCGAGGCTATATGGATGAGGAAGATCATGGTCGGATTGTTCGGTTCACACTTAGATCCTACTGTGATATATTGTGATAATCAGAGTTGCATCAAACTCTCAGTTAATCCAGTATTTCATGATATATCTAAACACATTTACATCCGATATCATCATATCAGAGATTGTGTGCAGCGGAAGATCATGTTACTTTCTTACAATCCTACGGAGGATCAGGATGCTGATATCTTGACGAAGGCACTCACCAGGAGAAAATTAGAATACCATAGAGGCAGGATCGGGTTGGCAGACAATCCCTATCTTGTTGATATGGAGTGTTGAGATTGCAACAAGATGATGAGCTTAGTTAAAAGAGTCACCTTCACTAAGTGGGCCCACAGGCTATTTTTGGTGCAAGTCTATTTTTAGACTATGTCTATTTTTAGACATGTCGATCATATTCTATGAGTTGCAGGATGCTATTTGTGGATGGTTGGTCAAGTTGAAAAAATAGATGGACTTCTATTTTTAGACATATTGGGCAGAATCTATTTTTAGATTGCCAGTCTAAAAATAGATATGTCGAATATTATTAGCTCTTAATAATATTTGGACTCTAAACATTATCTTGTTCTCTTGGAGCACTTCAGTTAAGTGCACAGATGTGGCACAAGAGCTGACAGAAGGAATTACGCTATTCCTGAGGGTTAAGTGGAGCTATTGCATGGATACTTCAGTTAGAACTCATGTGACAGAGTTTGGTGGAGTTGATTGAGGAAGTTAGTTGAGTTGTATTCAGTTTAACTAATCTAAACATAGTTGAGCTATTTGTATCTAGTTTAACTGATTGATACAATTAGTGAGAGTGGTGTGAATTAATTATTAACTCATTAATCAATTGAAGAATACATCAGTGAACTACAGTGCATGGACAGTTCAGTGGAGACCAGTGGAGAGGTAGGTGAAAGAGAAAGTGTGACTATCAGTAGTGACTATAATGTTTCATTGTTTTGCACCACACATTGATTGGAGATGCCAATGAGGATTGCGCAGTGCAAGCCAGGTGGATTCGAGTTCATTCAGAGCCATTCTTCAGCAAGGATTGCGCAGTAGAGGCAAGCTAGCAGGTGGCAAAGATCGGTGCATGGATTTGCTAGATCGGGCCTGATTAGTGTGTAGCGATTGTATTGTACTGAGAGCTTGACATGATCAGCTTTGTATGAGGATTGTTACATGATCTCTATGACATATATTATATACAGATAGTTGGGGTTTTTAGCTTCAGGCTTTCCCGTTAAAACACTGTGTTCATATGTGTGAATTTTTATGGTTTCAATGTGTGCATGCAATTGATTTAATTTCCGCAAGTAATGATCAATAGTAGAAGAGATTATGAATTTTGCATGAAGTCAAATAGTGTGTGATTAGGAGAATCTATGATGTATAACGCATTAGTTATATAATTTCTACAAAATTTCTTAAGCACCTATCTTAAGAGGTCCAAATTGGAAACTACCTTTTCACATTTCAACAGATGCTTCAGATATAGCTCTAGGAGTTATATTAGGACAAAAAGATCTGATCCCCTATGC